>LBNU01039369.1:14177-80713 GCA_014162995.1 Artemisia annua
TTATTATTATTATTATTATTATTATTATTATTATTATTATTATTATTATTATTATTATTTTTGTAAATGGCTGATCACCAAATTATTAAAGCCACTCATGTATTGTCACAACTTTATATAATACAGTGTCGAAGTCATGAAGTGTCTCGACTCTCGAACACAGTAATAGTTTCTCACATAATAACAAAGGCGGCTAAACTATTTCGCTAATTTAAATATTAAAGGTTTAGCAGTGATTAACAATTAAAAAACATATGACTTGATTCTTATTATAATCACATTATCACGGACTAAAATATATTTTACGCACGTTTCTTAACCCTGAAAATGTATTATATTTTAGTGTGATAATTTCGAAAAAGAAAAGGTTAAGAGTATTTTTTTTTTTTTTTTTTTAGTAAAAGGGTTACCCGGTAATATATTAACACAAAAAACGATTGAGTACAAATAGAATGCGATAAAAGTATCACATTAACTTTAAGCAAAAGCTTGATAAAACCTATGAAGCCATAAACATTACAACTGTAGCTATATAGTAATAACAAAATCGAAAAAGCTTAAGATAACCAAGCATCATGGCAACCTTCCAGGCGAAAATCACACCACCAAGCTAACTCAACAGCAACATAAAGGGAGTATAAATGTACCAGATGAGACTGCCTCCTTAAAAACCTTCACAAGTAAAACCCAGTGAGAAAAACCTTGATGAAGGAAAAAAGTGTACAACTATCAGATGGAACTCCCGAATCAAGAAAAGCCAAACACGCCGGCGGGTCAGAGTGCTTTTTTTGTATTATTGTCTACCATTCACTCATAGTGCTTTTTTCCTTTTCATGAATTGGTAAGAAATTATCCGATCAGAAATATCCTTCTTTAATATGGTTTGGTAAATCTTGAGGGAATGCCGTCGACAACATAATTAGATTCAGTGAACACTCATTTAGAAATCTTATTTATGAAGGAACGCAAGCTGTTAAACCTTACATATATCTTTAATTGATGAGGTCTTATATCAAGTGACATCATATGATTGGAAAAGCTTCTTTCTCAAAAGTTTTCATGATTGGTACTGAATGCATGCACAAAGGTTGCATGCAAGTTTAGAAGCAACTCTAAGCAATACATTGAACATGTTTTAAATGTTTTGACGGTCTTTTATTGAACGTTTGTTTGCGGATGTGTCAAAAGTTTTATCAACGTCATATGATTGACACTTGATCGTTACCATGCGATTCTCGAACCCGTGTTATCTATACTATCTATAATGGAAAAATGGTCAAAGTGGAAATGTGGAAAACTGAAATTTCAGTCAATGCCCATTTTACCCTTGTCAACCAATAAATGTAAATGGAAATTGCAAATCAAGTATTGATAGAAAGTAATGAATGGAAATCGAAACTGATCAATGTCTGTCACCACACCATACAAAAACATACACACATAAAACTCTTGCCATCTCTCCATCTCTACCAGAGCATGTCACCGCCACATCACATCACCACCATCGAACCCACGACCCCAGAAAATAAACCACCTCTACACGCCACAACCATCGATCCCCACGACCCCAGAAACCAAACAACCACCGAAACCCACCCCTCCATTGAAACGACACCACCACAGAACAACAACCACCGAGATTAACCAACAAGTTTTGAGGGTTTTTTTGTTTTTTTTAAATAGATCTATGTTTATTAATCAATTTTGAAGATTTTGTTTGTAGATTTGTAATTTTTATTTGTAGATCTAAGATTTGATATAATTTTTGGCGTTGTTTTTACAGCCGCCACCCTCCACCGCCTTCAAACTTTCGCTCTGAATCTGCCAAGGTTACAGTCTTTCGATTCAAAGTCGTTACTGTATGTGTTTCTTTGTTTTTTGATGTAGTTTTTGCTTTTTTGGGGGGTTTTTTTTGTATGCAAGATTCTTGATTTTCCATCTTCCAATCTTTTATAAATGTTTTTAATTTGAGTTTTGATTGTTGATTTTTGTTTGGGGTTTTCATTGTTGATTTAGCTATCTATAATCAGTGAATTGAGTGAATGGAGTTGTACAACACATCAGTTGTTTTTTTTTTTTTTTTTTTTTTTTTTTTTTTTTTTTTTTTTTTTTTTTTTTTTTTTTTTTTTTTGGCGCCCAAGAAGGAAAAACCCGGCTGTCGTCATATAAGCCCACCAAGTCCGGTAGTGGAAAGCAAAAGAAGGTCGGCTCTTATTACTTTATTTTATTTTTTAGTTAATTTTTATTCTCTTTTGATTTGATTTTAAAATGATAGTAACGGGACCAAATAATGAAAGTATGAAAATCATTATTAGCAGCTACATTATGCAAAGTTGTTTAACCTTACACAGGTTATGTTCCAGTCATACCCCCTCTGCTTGATGACATTCTAATCCCAAATATTATCATCAGTTTTGTTTAAACTTAATGATCATGAAATACGATTTCTTCATGATCATAATGGTGGTCTACTTATCAACTAACAGTACTAAAGTGGTCATGTAGGTTGTTGAGTTTAAGTGAAAAAAATGCAGCATTTTTTTGAAATAAGGTGACTAACGGACACTGTACATGCTATTGCAGTACATAGTTGACAGTTGCTGATGCAATAACTCTAACAGGTCATTTCAATTTATATTATTACAGTTGCTAAATTAGGTAACTACGGTTGAGCTCAGTGTGGGTCAAAACTGGTCTTGGCCGAAACATGTCATATTTTGGTATGGGTCAGCATGCAATGTATTTGCCTAAAAATATGAAAATTACTTTTAACGCGGTTCCAAATTTCTGTTTAAAAGTCATGTCTTTTTTTCGTAAATGGTTTCAATCTTGCATCCAATTTCAGGAAAATGTTGTTGAATGGGTCTCAAAATATGAGATGATATGCTGTTACTTTTGTGATTTGGGTCTGTTTTTAACAACCAAGACTATGTATGCATGTTTTTTTATCCATAAAATATACATTCTATTAACCCACCAAATGACACCAACCATGAATGACATGTTACTGGAAATGTTTATCATGTCACATTTAAAGGCTTTGTCAAAGCGAGTTAACAGATATAATGATCCAATCTCAGTTTCAGGCTTTGATGTTCCTCAAACCTACTACTTGGTCGGTGGATGCAAAGCATACGATAAAGAGCGAAAGCTTTGGAGGTTGTTTAATATATCAAAAGGTATAAGCACAAGGAGAACTGTAAGTATTTGCATAAAAAAACTAAAATTACTTTTAACTTCAAAATTGGCTAAAAACTTTTCCTTTTGGTCTTTTAACTCTATAGTATTCGCTATTGTTCGTATCGTTGACGAGTTAACATTTTCGTTTGCTCTTTTCAGCAGTTATTTTTACATGGGAGCAGTTCAAGGCAAGTTACCAGTAAGGGGGAATTAGAAAAATGGAGCATGCACTTACACACATTGGTTGCAATTATTTTTTCATTCTTTTGTTTACGTACACAACAAACATCCGACCACAAATCCAACTGCGAGTGACATTGTTTTCGTGCCCATCCTTCTTAAGCAATGATCTAAGCAACTTCATTTTAAATATCGTCTATGTGATGTATTTGATACTCTTTTCTGTTGACTTAATTTAATCTTAATGTTATAATTTACTTCGTAATTTTTATACTAATAATAGCTGTTACAAAATTAAATAAAATAAAATAATTGCTTACTCAACAAAACGTTAACATAATTCTAATAAACATAAACACGGCCACCCCGCAGCAACGCGCGGGCTTACCCGCTTGTTTTAATAATTTTTCTTTAATTAGAATTATCATATGTTAAAATTTTTTCACTTACATTTGAATTATTTTACGTTTTATGTATAAACGTAACACGAAATACTTAGCCATAACATCACAAGTATAACTGTTTGCCGCTAGAAATCCCGTTGCTATGCACGGGTACTCGTCTAGTTTCATGAATATGGTCATTAGCTGCTTAATATATGTGGAAGTTAACTTACCAAAGGATGGTATTAATGGAAGTATTTATATTATAGATGGTGATATGCATCATAAATGGAAATGTATGGGTTACTAGTTTATTACACTTACGTCATGCATGCGTCTATTAGTTCTTAAAAACCACTTAATTAACGTTTATACAAGTGTGTTTGCTACAGCACTAAGAAAATGGCAAATTTATAATCTTTTATTCTAAATTCTTTGTTTGCATTTTTTGTTGTTGATTTAACCGAACATGGCTAGCTACAACAATATACGAGGTCGCTTGTAGCCCCCAATTTTACTGACAAAATCATTGTATCCTAGACTTTTCATATATGAGGATAAGATGTTTACAACAGAAGCATTTGAAAAAACGGACCCAAAGCAAGAGACATTATCTAACTATCTTATAATGAAGGAAGACCTACTGTTAATAGAAATACTTAAAATTAAGCAATATAACCTCTAAAGCTATAAGTACAACAACCAATACTACTTATAGAAATTCCTCTTATATTTAATTCTAACATACAATTAATACTAACATTAAATACAATAAATAAAACATTATGTACATTAAATACAATTAATTAACTGGTCAATAAATACAATTAATGCACTTATAAAACACCCCTTACATAAGAAATACAAATTATCAAGCATATTATACAACCAACTTAAACACAATTCCTGCATTAAATGTCACTAATACAAATAATAAAGCACATTATACAAATATTCAAGCCCGAACGGGCAACGGGCCAAATGGATTCGAGCCCGAACGGACACGGGCCAAACGGGCTCGAGCCTGTACGGACATGAGCTAAACGAAAATTTTGATAACCGTAAATTTATTGTCAAAAAGAACATAATAAACTATAATACATGATTCACCGGAACGTGCGGGTACCCTGCTAGTTAACTTAACAAACAAAGAGCCTTAGATTTTAGTCATTCAATAGTTGCTTTACTCGAGTTTACAAAGTTAACTAGTAGTAAAATTCTTTCACAATATTCCTACGGCACTAATTATAAAGTTCCTTTACCAACCACTTTTTAAGACAATATCATAGCCACTTGGAATTCTAGAAAAATTAGGGGTGCTTGGTGGGGTTAAAGGGGGTGGAGATTGGGTAGGGAATTCAAAAGGGCCCACCTCACTTAAATTATGGTGTTTGGTTAGGGAGTGCAATGGTATTGATTATCCCATAGTGGGTAATCAACCATTATAGAGTAAATTGAGAGGTAAGAGATTGATTACCCACCCCACCCATTCCCTTGCATTTCCTTTCTCTTTCCCTTTCCCCACTTTAAACCAAGCGGGCCCTTAGGGCGCGTTTAGTTGGAGTTTTCTTCATTTTTCCAAGAAATTTTTCATAAGAAAATGTAAAAAATGAAAACGCGTTTAGTCGCACTTTTTTCCAACAATTTTCAAAAGAAATGAAATTCTCATTTTCTAATTTTAACTAGGAAATTGAAAAACCTATTCTACCATTCTCACTTTTTTCTTTCTCATTTTTTCTCAACTCAAAAAAAAAACATATACACCATTCTACCCCCTAATCTCTCGTGTCATCCTCCACTGCCAACCGTCGCCGCCACAGCCCTCCGTCGCCGCCACCGTCACAATTTGAGGTAATATTCTTATCATTTTTAAAAAAGAAAAATATAACTCCAACTAAGCGGGTTTTCAAAATTCCCAACTCTTTTTTAGAGAAGAAAAATCATTCCCTTCTCAATGAATTTAGAAACCGAAAAGGATGAAATTCTTTCAGCAACTGAACGGAATCTTAATTACTTAAACTTTTATAACGAGCTAGAAGACTATGAGACAACTCCTAGGTATCTTTTTCTCACTCTTAAATATATTGGTTTAATTTGTTTTGATAGATTTTTAGAAGACTGGGATCTTAGAATGCTCAAAGAAAAATAATAGTCCATGTTGACTTGTAGATTAAAGTATAATTGGTGTTCACTGTTTTGTCTTCTCGATCTTATAGCTTGCACCACCAACATGGCAACATGAACAGAATCTATAGTTAGAACTTAGAATTAGAAGTGTTTTAAAATAAACACCTTAAAGTCTTAGACCATTAGAGAAGCCTTATGTCCATCATAATCAAATTAGAATCAAGATCTTATTATTGAATTGAAGTTTCTGATGACAAAGTAGTGTATAAAGGTGTGTTTCGTTTAAAAGCACTCAAAAGATATAGATATAAGGCTAGTTTTTATGGGGTGAATCATCATCTTCACACCATCCATCACGAGTGATCCTTTATAAAAGATCCGTATCATCACTTTTGTTTTTGCATTACCTTTGCATATAATGGTGGTCTGCACCACTTTTTTCTTTTTTTACTATTTTTTCTTTGANGTGATATGACACTGGCGTGAATATGATGATAGTGGTGACCATAAAAACTAGTCTAAGAGATCGACATAGAAAGAAGTAAGAATGATTAATAGTCTCTTAGAAAGTTTACGAAACTAGATAGGTATTTTCCCATAAAACATATTCTTTCCATCACAAATTTATATTTTCCATTTCTTTTTTTGGGTCAATTTAATTGTTCACTACTAAAAGTAGATAAAAAAGTTTGATCGAGTTTACCATATTTCTCTTTGCTTTACAAACTTTAAAAAAAGTATTAATTAATTAGTTAAGGGTAAAACTGTCATTTGACTAAAAAGTAAGAAAGAAAACACATTAATATTTTTTTTTTATTTATTTTTTTTTTCATGAGATAATTATTTTGAGACGGAGGAAGTAATTATCATGATAGCGTTTAGAGGTAAGGATCATGATAGACTTCGATATCATATTAAATTAGATATTTTTACTTTGATACTATATTAGATTAGGTATTTTCTTATAAAACAATAATTATTATTAAACCAATGTAATAAGAATAAGCAACATGGGCCAAGCTTAAGGCATACATAGAAAACTAATCTTGAGGGCCTACAACATATGATACTTCTAACATAAAAGGAAGGTGATTACAAGTATTTAAAACAAGTTCTACTTAATGTACAACTGTCTGTTGCATACACTAGAGCAGTGTTGCAAAAATCGGCCAACTCGGCCGATTAATCGGTGATTAATCGCTACTTGGCCATGGAACTTGGTGAGTTTTACAAGGTAATCGGCCGATTAATCGGCTATTACAAGGTAATCGGCCGATTAATAGGTTAAAAATCGCTACTCGGCCATGGACAGCCTCAGTACCGATTCACGATTTTTGCAACATTGCACTAGAGTGACACACTCACAAATCTTATTGAGACACTCTATTGTACAAGTAGTTAAAGCAAATTATACTTATGTACAATTGTCTGTTGAATACACTGGAGTATCCAGATAAATTTTGAAAGTGTGCAAATCATTTCCCAATAGAAAAACCTAATCGCGCAAAACTGCATATTCTTTTTTCTTTACATTCTCAGTTCATAATCATTACCACGTACTTACATATTCATTTTAGTGATTATACACTAATCCTCTTATTAGCAAAGAGATCATCATCATCATTCAAAACTACAAAGCTTCAACTATTGATTATTAGTCTTTACATTGTACATTGTATTGTATATTGTTCATCATCAAGCACCATGTTTGTATCAAACCACCATAAACCTTGTAGAGTAATTGGTTAGTATTTTAGTGATCAAAATACGTAGCATGACGGGAGTGGTTGTACCCGAGAAAGAACTCGACATTTAGCTTAGTGTCGGAAATATTGTATAAGCGACGTGTAAGGTTTTCTTCGCCGGATAAGAGAGCTTGTTAACTAGTGAAAAGATACTCTCGGGTTGGATACTAGAGAAGTGGAGTAGGGCAAGGAAATGAAGTCCTTGTAAGCCGAACCACTAAAATCATCGTGTTGTGGTTTGATCATTCTATCTTTACTTTATTTTATATTGCTTTACATTATTACTTATTTGTCTATAACTATGCTTGTTGATTTCATATCAAAGTTTCGAAAGAAAACAATTTTAAATCAGTAAAACTATTCAACCTCCCATTCTAGTTTTCACATGTTAGATATTGAAACTTCAAAGATTATATTTTATTATTTATCACATTATATAGAGTACAAATGAAATAAATAAACGTAAACCCTAACAAATCCTAAATGCACTGGCGAGCTTGAGCCGACTAACTTAACATAATCTAATTTTGACCAAAGGAATGTTCTTTGGGGGTTTCTCTAACAACCGACCTATATAATTATTCAATTGTGCTTTATCAGCAACTATGTAATCGTCATTACTTAGTACTTGTTGTCATTACCTTAGCCACAAAACTATAATGTGGTTTGATTGCTTTAACTTTCGACTAGGGCAGCAGACGCGAGCCAGGCCGGGTCTCGATTCAGAAAAAGATGAGGGCCGGGATTCAAAAGAATTAGGCGAAGTGTTTGTTCCTGAACAACGGAAGTGCATCACCTGTGTCGGTTTGGGGTACGGTCACTTAGCTTCTTATCTTATGTTGATTCTTTAAAGAGTGTCACCTTATATGAATACGGGGAAATGATCACAGTTGCTTAAGTTTTTTTTGCCTTTTTCTTTCAAATTTGACAGCCTTGTCAATAATCCATGTTTGCTCCCATATCCGTTCTCCATATTTGAATTGAGGGTATACAAGATCATTTGTGGCGGAAGTGCATAGCAAAAAAAGTTCAAAAGCAGTGTGATCATTTCCCTATGAATAAAGATTCTAAAAAGTTTGTCAACTATCTACTACGTGACCATATAACATTCAATCATTTGATCATTGATAAGAAATTTGTGAACAATATAATCATAATTGATTTTTATTTTTTTTCCCCTATAAAATACCAAGTTTATCACTAGCATAGAAATGACACAAATAACATCACATGCATGTGTCGTAACTCGTAACCATATAAATGTAAAAGCAAATTTTTATTACCATTTATGGATAATTATCATACATATAGTAGTCTTTTCCATAAAGAGGTGGATGGTTAACGGAAACTAAAGTTGGATAAATTCGACACATCAAAGATTGTTCTACTCATAATCACTAGTGGATGTACGTCCATTTCCTCTCCTCAAATGTTTACATCAGGAAAAAAAAATCTTTAACCCCATGGACCTTTTTGTTTGGTGCTGGCTGACTGATCATAAGTGGCGTAGCTGCATGGGTGTAAAGGTGGGCCATGGCCCACCCACAAACCCTTCATAATTGTATATTATATAGCTCAATCTGCTAAAATTATATATTGTATTCACTTTTGACCCACCTTAAGAAATGATATACTTTGTTAGTCCATTTAAGAATTATCTAAGAATTATTATTGTGCTACAATTATCCATCACTGTATATTAATTTTTATATAAATGAAAAAATTTGTTGCAACATTTTACATAGTTATATATTATGATGTTTTTTTAGCATTTACTAACGTACTTTAAATTTTTTTGGCCCCCCAAAAACAAATTTCTAGCTACGCCCCTGCTGATCATCATTAAAACCTAGCTCCAAGCAATAAACATGTGTTTCAGTAATCTTTAGTTAAAGGATTAGATTGAAACGTAGCTCTTTTTTTAAAGCCTTCGTTGACTTATCAATCAAATGTTTGTGGTGGTGTAATGATGCCAGCAATCCCCAGATAAAACTTGCGGATGTACACTAATAAATAAACTAAAAAACAATGAGGCAAATTAATTATGATGTGATTATACGTTTGTGAAAATTCATTGACATGTGATTATGTAAATTTTCAAATTACTTGTGATTAGGGGTGTGTTTGTTAAAAATAGCAGTAGCACTAAGCTGTGAGCAGTAAAGAAGCATTGGAAAAATAAACATTTCTAAAAACTAGCAAAGCTCACCGCTAATTTTGCCAAACGACTACTAAAAAACAAAATACTCATTGCCGCTCACCGCTCCGATTCAAAATGCTCCACACGCTACGTGCCAAACATACCCTATATAAATATATATGAACCAAGTATTTTATTGATCAAAAGACCCATATCAATTGACCGGGTCTCAAGTGTGATATCAGATGAACTTTGATCAAATCAAGTAACCTTAATTATAAAACAAACAAATTTTGGGAAGTTACAAGCCCAGCGAACATTTAAAGATGAAAGTCTGTTGACACGAATTATTCCATTCATGAAAATGACATCTTTTTATCATTTGCAGTTCACTTTTAATTTATTAAATTTAAACGTAGTATTACAAAATATAAATGAATAAATGCCTATATATATATTGCTCTAACCTACAATAATCCTTACTTTTTCATGTCTCACTTCCCACACCATTTCTTCCTCACACTCGCAAGTTGTAATAAGGTACTCCCGACTCTCACTTCTTAGTTCTCGATGTTAGTATTTGTAGTTTTTATCTTTCCATATATATGTTTAGAATTCGATGACATATTCTTTTGAGTAAACTGCAAAAATCATATATTTGGTTTGTTAATTCCACATTAATTACTTTTGTTGAAAACTCTTAGCAAGTATCATCCCTTAGAGACCATTTAACAAAAATCTATCCTTTTTTCCGAGATAATTCTTGCACAAAGCTAGCTTGACGAAAAGTTTTGGAACCTTCTAGGATGTAAAGTGTTAGACACCATTTTAAATCCTACAAATGATACCTGCCATTAGTTTAAAAAAAAAAAAAAGGGTGAGATTTTGGGATAGTTTTTAGCTGTCCATATGTAAATATATGTTAAGAATTTGATGGTATATTGTTTTGAGTAAACTGCAAAATTCATATCTTTGGTTATTTTGGATAAATCATAAAAGAGGAATGCTAGAATCATATAATTTTTACAAAATTACTAGTTATAATACCCGCGCACGCGCGGGTTTTTTTAAAAAATTTTGAATGATATATTTTTATTTATTAAAAACAAATAATTTAATTTTTATTTTGTTTGATTTATGATTTTTAATTGTAGTTTTTTATGATTAAAGATAATCATTTAAATCTTATCTATATTTGTTGTATTTATCTTCTACTTGTATAGTATATCAACAAAACGAATTTAAAAACTTATAAATTAAATAATAATTAACAATTACCTAATAAGGAAATATTCTTTTTTTTTCAAAATGACAAAGTACCCACTAGAGGTTTTGTTTTATTATATAAGAGATTTTCACATATATAGTAACTTATACACCATTAACCAGTTTAAAAAATGAGAGAGAATGAATTTTAGTTAAATTTCACGTGGTATTTCATTGAGCGAGAAATATTTTATAAAAATGATATGATTCTAGCATTGCTTATCACAAAAATGATTTTTGCAGTTTACTTAGTTATTTTACAACTACAAATTTTCAAACAGCTGTACCTACTTATCTCATAACCAAGGTTACAAAAGGCGTGAAGCGTGGCGTGACAGCATAGCCGCGCTTCAAGCCTTACGCACCATGACAGAACCTTTGCGTTTCTTAAGGCGTCACTAAAGCGGCACAAAAATATTTATAGATTTATGTATTTATAATTTTAGATCATATTACTCGTATTATATTAGACATTTAGACTACTACTTACTATATAGTGATTACCAGGCCCATATATCAAATATCCAAAATTTCAAATACTAGTTCAAAATAGTTCGAAAAAAAAAAAAAAAAAAATTCAAAAAGTGGCGCCATGCCTTACTAAAAGGCGCGCCTTTTCGCGTCTTATTTAACTCTTTTTTGTGCCACGCTCAGATCAGCCGCCAAGGTCCATTTCGTGGCGGCGAGATCACGCCCCGCGCCTTGACGACGCCTTTGCAGCGCTTTGACGCGCCTTTTAGAGCACTGCTCATAACTATACAACGAGACTTGAACCATTGACGAATTGACTGATAATCATGAGCACGTGTCACTGGGCTGAAAAATCCTTTGACAATTCGATGGTAATTATATCAACACTTAAACAGCATGATAAATGAACTGATATACTGTTGTTGTAAAGTTTATTCATAACTTTATAGAGTCACGAAAGTGGTGAATCAGTTTGATTTTGTTCCTCATATATATATTTATATTCTAATATAAAGCGTTTAAGTTGCTTTATCAGAGTCTACAGAGGTTTATTAGCTCATAGTCGTAGTATTTATAAAAACTAAAACACCATTGTGAACATCTGGAATAAATTTATATATATGAAAATGACTATTAAAGTGAAAAATGCAATAAGATGAAGCCTATTACAAATACATTTCAATGGTTTCAAAGAAAAATATCCATTCACTTCTTAATATTAATGATTTGTATATGTATGATGCGAAATAATTGACATGGATTACTTATCAGTTATCAGATATAGATATGGTCCAAGCCCGATGTTGGTTAGAGTCCATTAGGTTTAGGTTATCATATGCTATCACGGAGTTTAGACATACACCTAGTACTATTAGATGACAGATATTACCCAAACCCCGTGAGGTGTTATATTTATTGATCAACCATTTAAAATGCATATTAAATGTGAATCAAACCCTAATGGGCCTAACTCCACATCAGGCTTGGGCCATATCTATCATCTAATAGTACTAGGTAACATTCATCTTTAAAAAAAAAAAAAAAAAATTGAGCGCATTCGCTTACAAACCAATGAATTAGAGGCAAACCTTAAGTCATTTGATGGCTTAAAGTCTTGAACCACTGGTTCACTAGCACAAAAGGTTTTCTTAGTTTGAGGTTTCATGGTGCAAATTTTCTGTGTGAGAGAACTATAAATATTGATCAATGCAAATCACATGAACAATCCATATAATTTACTGTATCTCTAAAACAAGGTGTAATTGTGATGTGCCGGTTATCTTCATGTCAACGTCACATCATCTCTTCTTACCACCACCTTTGCACAAAATTTACCCCGTAAGAGTTACCACATTTCATAGCATTTACCTTTAACTCACTTAAAAATTAAATATACCTTACACCATGCTCCCACACGTTAAAAAAAATGTTGTTCTTGGCTTAAGTCGGATTCGCTCAAAACATTGCCTGATCACGCGTGAAAACTTAAGCATGTAACAAAAACCACGGGTGATAATATGATCTTCACTCGTAATATCTTCTACTACTACGACTATATTAAACATCTCGACCAAGGTGTACGATCCTACGATCCCACACACAAAAAAGATCAAGATCGTAACAATTGAATGTTCTTTTTTATACCTGACCATTCACATATCAACTCTCCATTATTAAGAAAAACACAAAATTAAAAACATACACATCTAACTCCTTTTGCTCATTTCACCTGCTCGTACCAAATCTCAGTATCTTCTTTGATATGGTAACTAACTATCGATTATATTCTACCTTTTTTTTTTTTTTTTTTTTTTTTTTTTTTTTTTTTTTTTTTAATAATTAAATTCTCCAATTTAATTATACAAGTTATTTTATCGATTAGCGTGCTGCTATTAGATTTTTAGAAAATAGAATAAATAGATGTGGATTAAAAATTACTAAGAATTTAATGTTATTACATCGTGTTATTTATTATTATTATTATTATTATTATTATTATTATTATTATTATTATTATTATTATTCAAAATCGTTTATTTAACGTATGAAGTAAGTGCACATATGTAGTATCTATTTTGTTTCCAAATCGTTCATTTAGCGATTGAAACATGAACTAACTTCGTGCAAGCATGTATTGTAATATATCTAATATTCTACTACTACGATACTTGAACATATAACTTTTTCTTTTATCATCAATTTAGATTCATTTATCATATAAACTATTATATGGAAATATATAAATGTATAAAACTACAACCTCTATACAAAAATATATACATTTCCATAGGATCTTACGATCTCGATTCGATCCTACGATTATGATCTTGCAAAGCCGAAAACCATCTTAGGTAAGATTCTGATCCGGACAACCATGTTCTCGACCATTTTTCATTTCTTATTTTCACTTATCAGAAATGATATTTATTCCAACTAATCCACCTACTTACAAGATCCTGACAAGTGTAAAAATTGATGGTTTAGACGAGGGGAGATAATAAGTGATTGAGTGGAACGTACATGTCTTATTTGTATGTGGGTAGAAAGATAAACAGCCAAAAGATATAGGCTTTGTTTGGTAGCAAGCATAAAAGAGCATTTTTAAGCAATTAACATTTACAGTAAGCGTTATTGGTTGTATGCTTGTTTGGAATGATCAGCAGTTTGCATTTATGAAAAAAACTGTTAAATGATAAATGCTCTTTGGAATAGCATTTTAAGAGAGGTGGAATTAAAATATTACTTCAATACCCCCATGCAATTTATTTAAAGAGTTTATATTTGAATATGTATACCCTTTTACGTTATTTTATACAATACTATTATAACTAGCACTGTTTTACCAAACACTTTTATAAAATAAACTACTTCTGCTAAATTTGACAAACATACAATACTCTTTGGTTGATACAAAATCACCATTGTTTTCCTGGTCACAATATTTTTGTTTGATGTAAAACCGTCGTATTTATTGCCGTGTTGTTCTTGAACTCTTGAAGTGTGAGTACATGTGCACAGTAAAGAAAAAAACAGAATACCAAAAACTCACATTTTGTCTTTATTCTATAATAATCTTTCACTCTTTGAAAACTCAAAGTCTCTCTCTCTCTCTAGAAAATATCTAGTATATATACCAGATGAAGAAGATTCCATTTGTCAATTCTGAATGACCCACAAGATTTCCACCATAAATGACCCTTCCTTTTATCTGTGTTTCTTGATTATCATCACTCACCTGGTATATTACTTAACTCTTTCCTTATTTGGTATTAAATTTTTCATTACTCAATACTTGTCTTGATTATACTAGTATATATAGATTCTACTTTTTTTTGTACTTTGGATATAAACTTTTGGTTATATATTCAATAGTTTATATTGATATACATACAGTTTTTACTTTTTAGATGTGTTTACATGTTGGTTTTAATATTAGCTCAAAGTTGATGAAATAGTCATCTGTGGAAATTGTTTTTTGTAGGGTTGACTTGTGTTGACCTGAAAGTCAACTGTTTATGTTTCTTGAACTTCAGTGATCTCACATGAACATATACTTAAAGTGATCATATTTTTAGTTTTAGGATTTGGGTTGTGTTTATCTTGATGAAAATCAAATTTGTTAGAATTTGAGTTAGTCTTTGTAGAGTTTACTCTCAGGAGTTGACTACTTTTAAGTTTTAACATAGAAAAACCATTTTTTTCTTTACTTTTTATTTGATATGACATGAGCACACACTTCATTTGATCATCTTTTTTTATTTGGCCACATGGGTATAATTTCATTTCATTGTTGTGATTTGGGTTGTGTTTATCTTGATGAAATCATGGACCTTTTGATTGAATACAAAGTGAGCTGTAGTGAGTTTCTGTGTTAATTTTTGTACTTTAGTGTCACCAAAAATTTGTTCAAATATGATGTTGTTTTGTACCTAGCTTGGATCGTTCTTCGCAGAAATTATATGTTCTGGAAGACTGGAATTGACTTCTTTCGACATAGCAGTCAACATTTTTTAAAGTAGACTTTATGGATCTAGCTTAAACACACACTCTAGTTGATCATCCTTTTAACATGCTTTTCTAAATTTGTAACTTTGGTCAAATTTGTCAAGAAATTGATTATTAATAATAAACTGTTGCAGGACAATTAATAAATCATGTTGGAGAAGATGGAAAAAGAGTTTGATCCTGAACAAGTGATCAAGGAATTTGAGGATTTGACGAAGAATGCTAAGAGGGTTCAAACCGAAATTTTAAGCAAAATATTGAAAGAAAATTGTGAAGCAGAGTATTTGAAAAACTGTGGTCTTGATGGTAAAACTGACCCTGAAAGTTACAGTTCTTGTGTCCCTCTTGTTACCCACAAAGAACTGGAGCCGTTGATTCAACAAATTGCGGATGGTGCACCTTACCCGATTCTCACTGGAAAGCCAATCACCACCATTACATTAAGGTCTTCTAGTGCTATAATTATAGTATTTTGTCATTTAATTTGTTTGTTGGTGGGCTGGCTTTCATAATGGTTTTGTTGAAATTTTACAGCTCTGGAACTACTCAAGGTAAAAGAAAGTTTGTACCTTTTAATGACGAGTTGACCGAAACAACAATGCAGATTTATCGTACCTCGTTTGCCTTTAGAAACAG
The DNA here is from genome assembly GCA_014162995.1 of Artemisia annua. NCBI lineage: Eukaryota > Viridiplantae > Streptophyta > Magnoliopsida > Asterales > Asteraceae > Artemisia > Artemisia annua. The sequence continues at coordinate 30,311 of LBNU01039369.1, forward strand.
GTAATTATAATTTTGTGAGACGTAATATTGATACTTGAGTCTAAGCATATATAAATTCATATGATTTTCTTGTAATTATTTTCTGATTATAGTTAGATTTGTGTCTGTAAATTTGGTAGAAACAATAGATTTATTTATACAAAGCTCTTCTTCAGAATCGACCCGTTACCTTTTTGTTATTAGTTTCATTCATCAGTAAGCTGTATTTTACGATTCACAATTTTCATAGAAGTTTCTTTCAACATCAATGTGATTATAAAGACCCATGCCTTGATTTTTCTTGTATGCAGGGAATATCCAATTGGAAATGGGAAAGCTTTAAGCTTTATCTATGGCAGTAAACAATTTAAGACAAAAGGCGGTTTACTGGCAGGCACTGCAACTACTAATGTATACCGTAGTGAACAATTCAAGAAAACCATGAAAGCAATGCAAACCCCATGTTGTAGCCCGGATGAAGTAATTTTCGGGCCTGATTTTCAGCAATCTTTATACTGTCATCTTCTTTGTGGGCTCCTTTTTCGTGACGAAATTCAAGTTATATCATCCACTTTTGCCCATAGCATTGTTCTCTCTTTTAGAACCTTTGAGTTAGTTTGGGAACAATTATGTTCCGACATAAAAACTGGAACTTTATCTCCTCAAATCACTTGTCCAACAATTATAACTGCTATGGCCAAGATTCTGAAACCGAACCCTGAGTTAGCCAACACAATTATTGAAAAATGTTTAGGTTTAACCAATTGGTATGGATTAATCGAAGAGTTGTTCCCTAATGTGAAATACATTTATGGGATCATGACTGGATCAATGGAACCTTATTTGAAAAAATTAAGACATTATGCTGGTGGAATACCATTGTTGAGTGCTGATTACGGGTCTTCTGAAGGGTGGATTGGAGCTAATGTGAACCCGACCCGAACACCTGAGATGGCTACCTTTGCTGTGCTTCCCAATATTGGATATTTCGAGTTCATACCCTTAAAAGAGGCCAATGTCGCTAGTCAAGATCACGCTGAACGTGGGTCTGAATTGGTATTGCTCGAGCCAAGACCCGTGGGTTTGACTGATGTCGAGGTTGGTGAAGAGTACGAGGTTGTTGTCACCAATTTTGCAGGTACCATAGTTTAACTTTTTTATTTTATAGGTTTTTTGATATTCCTTAGAAAAAAATTACAGTACTTGTTAGGAGCTTAAGTGGTTTGGTTCGCTTAGATTCCATTTTGGCCTAGCTCATGTTTCCGTTAGAACGGTGATTTTAATCAGTTTAAACTGATTTGATGTCCATTTATTTGAAAGGACTCAAAGGAGGGACCTATTCACTTACTTTCTGAATGTGCTTTCATGTGGGGTGTTTACTAGATTGGACCCAAAATCTGTCCATGTCCTTAGTTTAGCTAAATTTTCAGGGTTTTTATCTAAAAGTCAATTAAAAACTGAAAACTTGGATTATGAAAAACTTCATATAAGATGTCTACTTGCAGTAAGAATACTTATGTTGACTATGTGACTTTTCCAATGTAGTTGACTATGTGACTTTTCCAATGTAGGTTTGTATCGTTATAGGCTCGGGGATGTTGTTAAGGTTGTTGGATTCCATAACTCGACTCCAGAACTCCAGTTTGTTTGTAGAAGAAATCTAATGCCAACGATCAACATCGACAAGAATACTGAGAAAGATTTACAACTATCTGTCGAAGCCGCAGCTAAACTGTTGGCGAGTGAAAAACTCGAGGTTGTTGACTTTACTAGTCAAGTTGACCTCTCATCTGAACCTGGTCATTATGTGATTTTTTGGGAAGTAAGTGGTGAAGCAAGCGAGGAGGTGCTTCAAGAGTCTTGCAATTGTTTAGACTCGGCCTTTGTTGATGCGGGTTATGTTAGCTCGAGAAAGGTTCAAGCTATTGGACCCTTGGAGCTCAAAGTCTTGAAAAGAGGGACATTTCAAAAGATTTTGGATCACTATGTAGGGTTGGGGTCCACCTTGAACCAGTTCAAGACACCGCGATGTGTAGGTCCCGCTAACCAGATAGTGTTGCAGATTCTCTGCAACAATGTCGTAAAAAGCTACATTAGTAGTGCTTTTGGTTAGGTTTAAGGTCAGGTAGCTTGCATATATGTTAGGGGCTTTAAATAATATGCGTTCAAAGTTTGAATGTTGTATAGAGAAGTTTTTACTTTCTTTTTTATGTTTTGGTCTTTGTAATATAATTCTGTCACAAGCAGTACAACTTTCAATAGCAATATTTACCGTGTAAACTATCGAAGTTTGTTATGAACTAGTTTCCAAACAAGAATCTTTGTACAACGTTAGACTAGAGGTAATAAGGCATCAACAACGCGTTGGTTGCCTGGTTGGCACCCCAAGAACGCGTCCTTGTTATTATACCCAACCCAACCGACACGTCTTACATGGATTTGGAGCACAACGACCGACTTTTTTTATTTTCTTTTTGCGTGTGAGTGTATTGTGGGGGTATATTTGTGTTTAAGTGGTAATTTTTTGATTATGATGGTTGTGTTACACTATGTTGCTGGTGATGTTGGTTGAGGAGAAAGAAGCTAACGTATCATGGGTCAAGTGGAAATATGGATCGGGATGTCGGTTATTATGTTGCTTTGTGGGTGTCGGTTATTAAGGCTATTCATGGGTCAAGTGGAAATATGGATCGGGATGTCCCAGCGGGTAAGTCATCAACTTGGCTGGAATGTCTTCGTAGTATGTCACAGCTAAAAGAGAGAGGTGTAGACTTAAGCTCGTGTATTAAGAAAAAAGTAGGGAATGGAAATGGTTCAGCATTTTGTTTAGAGAAGTGGATGGATGATGGTGTCTTGAAAGATAAATACCCACGCTTGTTTGCTTTAGAGGAGAATAAACAGGTCACTGTGCTTGTTAAAGTTATTAATGGCTTACATTATGGTTTTAGACGAATGCCAAGGGGGGGAGCAGAAGGTATGCAAATGGAAGATTTAGCCAACAAGGTGAGTAATTTTGTGTTCTCTATTGAGGATGACAGGTGGTTGTGGAGTTTGGATGGTGAGGGTATTTTCACAGTTGCCTCGGCTAGGAGATACATAGACAAAGGGTTATGTCTTTTGGACGGGTCGCCAACTAGATGGATAAAATTGGTCCCTATCAAAGTGAATATTTTCGCTTGGCGTTTAGCATCCTATAAGCTTCCGACAAAGTTTAATATGTCTTTGAAAGGGTTGGAAGTATCTTCTATTGTTTGCCCGGTTTGTCAGGTGAGGGTTGAAACCATAGATCATCTTTTCTTTTCTTGTTCGGTTGCTTCTGCTATTGCCTCAAGGATTCTTGTGTGGTGGGGGCTTCCGGTCATCAGGTTCTCTACGTACCAAGATTGGCTTAGTTGGATCGAAGGTGTGAAGCTTAGGCGGGAGGTGAAAGAATACTTGGAAGGCACGATGCTCGTCTCTTGGTGGATAATTTGGAGTTATCGAAATAAGTTGATTTTCTCGTTCGAAGCTCCAACAAAGGCGTCTTTATTTGATCGTATTGTTCATCATTCTTATGTTTGGTGTAATGCTAGAGCTAGGAGAAATTTAGATTGGGTGGGTTGGCTTAAAAGCCCTTTAACTGTTCTCATGTAATTGTTGTGTTGGTTGAGTTTTAGCTCCTTGCTAGGCTCGTTAATAAAATCGCCGTTTAAAAAAAAAAAAAAAAAGCTAACGTATCGCTGAGTTGACCCCTTGTTTGTGGTCACTATTACCACAAGCCTTAGACATGTCTTATGTGTCTTAAATTCGTCTTTAACGAAACACAAACATGGAGTCACGGAGTATGTGAGACACTAGAAGTTGATAAAGACTTAAATTCGTCTTTAACGAAACACACTATGGGGTTAGATACTTAGATATCTTTCAATTTCGGATCCTTGACGAACTTACTTTTTGACCGCCACCACGTAAAACAATTTTAATGGTCACACCTAAAATTTATAAGATTTTATGTAGTTTTCAAATAACATTGTACCATACTCTTAAAAAGGTTAGACACCTTTCCATTCCCTGGCAATCAACATCACTAGTCTCACTATCATTATTGTTTGTTTGTAATCTTACATACATAAGAACGTTTATCAATCGGCATAAGAGTCAAAAAATTTCATAGCATAACTATGTGTACCCACCCTTTTTCTTTTTTTAATTTTTATTTATTTATTATTATTATTATTTTAAAACGGCAAATATTACGACCTATCTCACAAATTCTATCTCACACGTCTTCAACGAGACTTGAACCCACAACCTTCAGGTTGATGGGCCACTTACATACCGCTGGGCCAAAAGGCCTTTGGTATTTCACTAAGCTATGTAATCCCTATATATTCTTGTGACTCTTAGGCTAGATGTAATAACATGGTGCACCACGAGTTAAGATGCAGTGTTACGTGTTAAAACCTAGTACAAGAAGGCTTGGCTATGTGTTTGACCGAAAGAAAATTTAGTTATTGTGTCTTTGTATGAGTGTATTGTGTAGTATGTTTGTGTTTAAGTGAGTTATGTTTATGTAGTTGGTTTCGTGGTCATATTACGGGTTTTGGTGGTTAATTTAGTGAAATAGTAAAAGGTGATGTGAAGCTGAGTTAGTGATGATAAATCTGATTATTGTTGCATCTAAGGTGTGCAAGCTAGCTATTCACTAGTTATCATGACTAACAAAATCAAATGGAATGGCAATATATTCAAAACAATGTAAAATTTATATTTCATGAAGAACAACTAATAATGCATATATTTCAACTCTTCATGCACAAATTACAAGTAATCCACATCTCTTTCATATAGGCAGTATTTATAAATATCTAGCAAGTCAAGTAAAAACTAGGAGGATAAGCTTGCACAAAAAGTATTATCTATACTTTACAACTCTTTGTATCACAATCATGATCGTTATGTGATTTTGACGGCCATTAGAATTTAGTGGGTAACCTGTAAACACACAATTCGCCAAAATAAAAATAATATTTTGGACCACACATTTTATAGTGTATTAATGGTTTGTGATGTTGAATATTTTGTTCCTAATAGTTATCGAGACACCAACTAGCCACTGCAACAAGAAGAATATGCTCTTGAAATGATTTTGGATCCGCCGATTAAAAAGGGTATGTTTTCTCAACTCTCAGGTCATTTACTATATATATAAAAAAAATAAAAAATAATAAAAATAATAATAAATAAAATAAATAAATAAAAAGAAATAATAATAAGAATAATAATAATAATTACATATTTACCCCACACAAAAGTGACGTTTTTGTATTCTTGAAACTTTGAAAGTAGTTATTTGCTAATAACAACCCAATAGCTGTTGTTTAAGCATTTCATATATAAAAAACCACGTTTAATAAACTCATGTATTCTATAATTTTACACTTTTAATAATTAAATTTGATGTTAAATATAAAATGTTTAGAAATCATTAAATTCATATTTTTTAAATATGAAATGCTTAAACAACACGCAGTGAGTTGTTGTTAGCAAATCCCTTAAAATTATGCATTACTATTAAAAGAAATGACGATTATAATTATATTTATATGAATAATTTAAGTTCATTTATATTCTAGCCAATTATTTTTTAGATTAGATAACAAAGTCAATTTCAATTTTCTTTTTCTTTTTTCATTTTTTTTCCTTAAACTGCTAATTGTTAAGCGAAAAAAATTACACCGTCGCAACGAGCATTTAATTAACTTTCTATAGACGGGCACTTTGATATACTTTCGAAAAAAAAAAAAAAAAAAAAAAAAAATCATTTTTTTGTCACTTTTTTCGTCTTTTTTATTTTCATTTCTTTTTCGTTGTTGAAACTTGCCTGAAAAATCACATGTGAGTAAATACTAATTTGAATATTTGAATATCTAAACATGCAATAAAATGAACATGACTCTTTCTACAATATTTTAAAAGTTCTGCTGTTTTTTTCCTTGAAAACTAGACATTCGTAGTTTTCCAACCATAAATAACAAATTGTATTTCCAACCATATATAACAAATTCCAGTTAATTCATCAAAGTTAGATTAAACACATAAAATCACAACCACACGTGATCTCAATCACATGTGATTTTCACTAATGTGTTGTTATCATATGTGATTATAGAAGTTTCACAAATGAACTACTATAATATATAATTCGAATACAATGTGTGATATATGATTGGAAAGTAATGAATGTGTGTTTTTCATTACAAAAAACAGGAATTTTTTTATTTATAGACAAATACTTATGCCAATTTTAATACATGTGTTTAGTGTTCGAACTTCGATATTAGTGTTAAATCACATGTGTTATGTCATGTGAATTTCAATATTGAAAATAAAACGTGAAAAAAAGACAAAAAACAAGTTTGTCGAAAGTATATCAAAGTGTCTGCTTATAGGAAAATAATTAAATGCTCATCGTAAATGTATAATTTGTTTTGTCTAATGATAATCGGTTTATGAGATTTTTAAATTATAAAAGAATAGGTGTGATTGAATTTTTAATCTAAATATTTACTAATATACTCCTTTTTTCTCAACAGAAAATGAATTGCTGAAATTTTGTATATATACAAATAGGGGTGTTCATGGTTCGGGTGATAAACTGAATAAACCGAAAACCGAACCCGAAAAAACCAAACCGAACTTATAACCAAACCGAATTTGTCAAAACCGAACCGAACCGAACCAAACTAAAAATTCGGTTTTCGGTTTGGATATGGTTTTGGCTCTCTGAACCGAAAACCAAACCGAAAACCGAATTTATATAAATATAGATATATTTTATATATTTTATATATTTTATATATATATTCATATATAAAAAATGATTATTAAAATTTTATCCTAATATATAAAACACTTTTATGCTTGAAATAATTTTTTTTTTTGCCAAAAATCTATATAAAAAAAGTATAAATGGTATAATTCAAGTACAAATTTCGGTTTTGACCCATAACCGAACCGAACATCGGTTCGGTTCTCGGTTCGGTTCAGTCACAAATATTTTCGGTTCGGTTCGGTTCNGTTTAGTGTTCGAACTTCGATATTAGTGTTAAATCACATGTGTTATGTCATGTGAATTTCAATATTGAAAATAAAACGTGAAAAAAAGACAAAAAACAAGTTTGTCGAAAGTATATCAAAGTGTCTGCTTATAGGAAAATAATTAAATGCTCATCGTAAATGTATAATTTGTTTTGTCTAATGATAATCGGTTTATGAGATTTTTAAATTATAAAAGAATAGGTGTGATTGAATTTTTAATCTAAATATTTACTAATATACTCCTTTTTTCTCAACAGAAAATGAATTGCTGAAATTTTGTATATATACAAATAGGGGTGTTCATGGTTCGGGTGATAAACTGAATAAACCGAAAACCGAACCCGAAAAAACCAAACCGAACTTATAACCAAACCGAATTTGTCAAAACCGAACCGAACCGAACCAAACTAAAAATTCGGTTTTCGGTTTGGATATGGTTTTGGCTCTCTGAACCGAAAACCAAACCGAAAACCGAATTTATATAAATATAGATATATTTTATATATTTTATATATTTTATATATATATTCATATATAAAAAATGATTATTAAAATTTTATCCTAATATATAAAACACTTTTATGCTTGAAATAATTTTTTTTTTTGCCAAAAATCTATATAAAAAAAGTATAAATGGTATAATTCAAGTACAAATTTCGGTTTTGACCCATAACCGAACCGAACATCGGTTCGGTTCTCGGTTCGGTTCAGTCACAAATATTTTCGGTTCGGTTCGGTTCGGTTTTCGGTTATGACAAAAAAAAAATTTAACCGAACAATCAGAACCGAATAAACCGATTAATCCGAGAACCGAACCGATGAACACCCACAATTATACAAATGTTGTGCAAAAGATTGGGCTTCTATGTTTATCACTTAGTGGACACTGTGTCCATGGAAGCAAATATCGATTATTGGTCTATTGGACTAACATTACTAGTTGAACTAAACCCAAATTGCTTCTACTCGACGTACATTATCATGTTTCCTAGTTTATCCATTATGGTCCTCGTGGTATCAACTTTCTTCATTCTTTTGTCTCTTTCAATAGTAAAGTTTTTTATCCAGTCAACAAAGCTTTTATTGGTAAAATTATATTGCAGTTATGCAATTCATTAGTTTATTCTTACTATGAAACTTCCTATGTTTCAACATGATTTATTCTTAAACATAAGACTATGTTTAAAAGATTAGAATAAAACATAACTTATTGTTTGTTTACCATCTTAAAGTAATTAGTATCAACCACTTCAAGATTAATTTCGGCAAAAATAATTTTGCTTAAAACTTAAAAATCTTAAAATTGAGTAGTGTTGAATACCCAAAATACTCCTTTAAAATTTAAATTTCCCACTTAAAAATTCAAAAATTGTTACCTTAAAACCATTTTTAAACCCCATATTATATACATGGCGAGTTTTAAAATTACTTGTCTCAATAATATTCCACATAAATTTCTTAGCCGACCAATATGCAGACGCTTCTAATATACTTCGCATACTTACCTTGTTCCATCCTCGTCCATAAAGTTTAATTAGAACACCACATTGTAAATATACAAAAAGTACAATGAAATTACAATATTACAAATTATGAGTTGATCATCTTCATATTCACTCATAAAAAAAGGTGAACTAATATTCGACAACTCTAAAAACTTAACATGATAACGTTTTTTTTTTTTTAATCCTCAATGTAGTTTCTAAAACAAGATAGGAGTCTCTTTTTATTTAATTTCAACATTAATAGTTCTTAAAAATTCACCCACACTCTCTACTATATAAGACATGTCTGAAGGTCTGGGTTAAGCAAATAGATTTCTTCAGTGGTAGATTCAACTCTTTTTATTATTCTGTTACTTCATAGTTAAAGTTGATATAGTTCATAGTTGCTGAAAGTGAATGATGAAAAAAATGTTGTTGTTATTCTTGAACAAGTTTAAAACCAAAATGAGGTTAGTATTATTGTGATCTTTTATTTAATGCATTTTTTGTTTTATTAACCTATATTCATTTTTTTTCTTCGTATTTTATAGATTCATCCCATTCTTGCTCCCAATCCAAATTCGTTTTTCAATCCCAATTTGTAAAATTGGAACTTGGATGATGTTATGATCATCTCGGATGATGAAGACACAGACAGATTCATGGTTCTCATACTTTCTATTACGAGTATGTGATTGAGTTGAAGATTGATGGAAACTATGTACGCATACCCGATGACATGGCATTCCACACACAGACGAGGTTACCTCAAAAGATGCATTGATCAATGAAATATTTATTTCCTTGGCTACCAACGCACATTCATCCACTGATATAATTTCAAAAGTAATCTTATTAACTTAAAATGAACATGTTGACAACATTAATGATGCGAGGAGAAAGTTTACTATTGTTTTGATGAAGCAGAAGATGACACGAATAATTTTTATCCTTTGGAATTCTTAAATTCACTCAACGTTCGCGGATAGCCCCCTCACTACTTGCACTTGAAAATTGGATGCCGGATTATTCTTTTAAGAAATCTCAATCCAAAAAATGGATTATGTAATGGCACGAGGTTGATATGTAAACATTTTGATCATAATGTCAAGATCGCTATCGGTCAACACGTTGGAATTAGAGTGCTCTTGCCGAGAATGCCTCTTGCTCCATCTGAAGAAGGCATGTTCTTTTTCAAACTAAAGAGAAACCAATTCTCTGTGCGCCAATTAGCTTTATGATGACTAACAAAGCTCACGACTAGACAATTTCAAACATGGGTGTTTATATGCCGGACTTTGTTTTCTCGCATGCTCAGCTTTATGTTATGTTGTATTGAGAGATAAACCTTTTAACTACAAAGGTATTATTGAAGCATTCCCATGAGTACAGTCGAGAAGGAGTCTACACCTCACATGTCATGTACCAAGAAGTTTTACGTGACGAATAACGTACATTGTTAATTATTTCAAAATTGATGTAATGTTTCTTTTTTAGTTTCACTAATTGTTTTTATATGTTCTTTGGTATATTTTAAGAATTGTTCTTTGAATTAAATTATCGCATGTTACATCCTTTTTAAATTGCATTTTGATTATTGTACATTTTATATATAAACGTTACACGAAATACTTAACCAAATAGCGCTACTATAACTGTTTGTAGCTAGAATCCTGTTGCTATGTATGGGTACTCGTATAGTATTGTTAATACATACTTTAAAGAGCTAAGTTTATCAAAATCCTATTGTTTTGATGTGCTTTTACAAAAATACTGTTTTATTATTTTAGCAAAACAAAATAGTAATTCTAAAGGAGGAACTCCTAAAATAAGTTAAAAGGAGAGATCATTTATATACAGAAAGTTTCATGCATATCAAGAGACAAGTCACAATCACTCATTTTTTATTGAGGAGGGGGGAGGGGGTGTTAGATTAATTGATAATTTAATTAAAATGTGTAATTACATCCAATTTTTATAATTTAAATATTGTATGAACCAGTAATCGTTAGGTAAAACAAATTATATAGTCACGTGTATCTTTATATACTTTCGGCGAATTATTTTTTTTCTTTGTTTTTTTCAGTATTGAAATTCGCACGAAAAATCATATGCGATTTAACACTAATATGGAAGTTCGAAAACTAAACAACTCTACTAAAATTGGCGTAAGTATTTTTGTATAAATCAAAGACTTTCCCCGCTTTTTGCAATGAAAAATATACATTCATGGCTTTCTAACCATATATCACACACTCTGTATTTAAATTATATATTATAGCAGTTCATTTATGAAACTTCTACAATCACATGTGATTGAGATCACATGTTGTAAAAATCTCATGTGATTTTATATGTTTCATCTAACTTTGACGAATTAATTGTACTAATTTATAACTCAAAATATAAGGTGTTATATATGGTGGGAAAGCTATAAATGTTTAGTTTCCAAGAAAAAAAAATGAAACTTCTTGAATTTTAAAAGCTAGGTTTATTTTACTACGTGTTTAAGTATTTGAATATTCAAATTAGTGTTGGATTACATGTGATTTCTCATGCAAGTTTTAACAACGAAAAAAGGAAAAAATGGGAAAAAAGTGACAAAAGTATATCAAAGTGTCCGTGTATAGAAAGATAATTAAATGCTCGTCGCGTGTAATTTTTTCGTTAATGATTAACAATTTAAGATATATTAATTTTTAGGGAAAAAAAAGGTGAAAGTGAATTTGTTATTTAATATAAAAATTAGTAGTTAAGATTGATCTTTTGCTATGCAAAAAATATATAATGATATCTCATCTATAATTTAATTTCTTAATTCCCAATTTTCTATTTAAATACTTCATCTTTCATAATACTTCATGCGCCCCATATTTCTTGTCTACATTTTCATTTCGAGTTGCCCCAAATTAATTGTCAACTTTTAAAAATAGATAGGGAATTTAGTTCGAGTTTACCATATTGCCCCAAATTAATTAGTTAAGGGTAAAACTGTTATTCCGCAAAAACAAGAACGAGAAACGGTAATGATGATATTTTTCTTAAACCGTGTGTTTTTTTGTCTGTGGACAATAATTTTAGGACCGAGGAAGTATATAGGAGGAACTTAAAAACAAAATCTTGGTCTTTTACATGTAGCAAAGCTCGCCGCTTCTTAAAAAAGCATTGGAAAAATAAGTATTCCTAAAATATAGCAAAGCTCGCCGCTCCTTTACCAAACAACTAATACAAACCAAAATGTTTATTGCTCACCGTTCACAAAAAGCTTCACACCGTTCCGTGCCAAACATACCATTAATGACAAAAGCTTATAATATTCTTTTGATATGTTATTGTTTCTTATAAGGTCCATGTTTTCTACTTCTAGCTAAAAGATAACTAAAAATATAGAAATTTCATTATCTACAACATTAACTACAAAAGACCAAAAAGATACATTTAGTCATTTACTCTTCACACTCACAGATAAAGTTTTGACTTTCTTGGTAGAGGTCAAAAATGAGAGATTTTATTATCCTTTTCATTCATTAATTGTAAAAATCATGTAATTAATCCCCTTACTCTCTTGCATAAATAGGTACTCGCTACCAATACTCACTACCATTCCAAAAACAAAAGGATGGGGGATGATGATGATGGCCTTTCAGGGGCGAAAGAGGAAAAAGATCATTCATGCACAATATTATGGGATTGTGGTAGTCCTTTGTATGATGCATTTGAAGTAGTATCAATCCATAATATTATTGATAAGCATCTTATGAAGCTTCCATATGATCTCCCATATCTAGCCACATCATCAACGTCGTCGTCGTCATCATCATCATCAACTTCTCATTCGAATATGAAGGCAAATTTTGGAAAAGTGAAAAAAGGATTTTCTTCCATGGCTTCCTCCATAGCTCATCTTATGGGGAGAAAGAAGGTGCTCAAAAATGTCAAAAAGATTTGAAAGTCTCTTTTGTTAAAGTTTAAATACAAATGTTTTTGGTTCTGTTATGATACCATTTCATTGTGTCAAATTATATGAATATAAGACAAAAGTTTTCTAGGAGTACTTTTTTATGTCTTTTCTTATGTATTACACTCTTGTCACACAAAAAATAGAGCATTTGTTTCAGTAGCAAGCAACAAACACACCTTGGACCTAAAAAACAGTTTAATTCATCCCTTGATGAAACAAAATTTGAAAGTTAAACGACATGGAACATTGAAAATTAAAAATTAATTTCGATTCTTTGTTCCCCATGTCCATGTTAGACCTTTTTTTTGGTTGAAGTTAAGTGGTATTGATCATGTTCATTACCGGAAACAACAATCTCCATAACCTCGGGTAGGGGTATAATTATCTACGTCTTATCTCCCTCGTGACTTGGTCTGAACAGATTGTCTATTGTTGGTGTACGTGGTCTTCATATTGATTACTTGTAATATGGTCGTATAAGTTATTGTTATATTTCTCTTTTAATCTCATTTACGGAAAGTAATGTTTTTGAAAGAAAAGATACATTAACACAATTGTATCTGAAGTAATTGCAGTGTATTAATGAGAAATATAGCATTAACTATTTTGTAATAACTTTTCGAGAAATAAGAAATAGAAACTATGGCTAACCAAAAAAGATGACCAGAAATTTCAAATTACAGAAGTTAAACCAATTTGGCGTTGTTGAAACACCTGATGAAGATGCATGAGCCTTTCTTCTTTTTCTTAACTTCTGATACCTCACTGTTTTCGGCTTTCTTTACTCTTAAATTGAGTTCTTTAATTTCTGACTTCAACGTCGATACCATCTTTTGTGTTTCCTTCAACATTAAGTCATGTTCTTCGATTTTTGACTCTATATCCCCCACCTCAGTCCGAGGGATGACATCTGTATACACCTTAAGTTTACTTACAATAATATCTTTATTACCATTAGAAGAGAAAATAGATGCAACGTCCTCATTGGAGGTATCTTCCGGGACAAAAGTTCTTTCTATCATTAACCCTTCCTTGGAGATTACATGATCATTTTGAGCGAGTCTCGTGATGGTAGTTTCAGTTGTTGTGTGTGGCTTGACGATGCCTCTGTTTGGTCTTACGCAAAAGAGCTTAGGATGTGTCACTTTTATTTTAAATGCGATATGACGATTGGAATTATTGACCATCTTTAGGATGCACGAGATTTGTTTCTCGGGTCCGAATACGAATCTAAGTTCATCAGGTTGAATCTCCCATAAATCTTCTTCCATTGTTGATGCCTAGCTTGTAGTAAAATCCCTTCACAAATGCTTTATTCGATAAGATTTAGTCCGTAATTAGTTAACACCTGATTAAATACTTTATCAACAACATGATCTAAGAAACATATATCAAATTAACTTAAAAAATAAATTCAGTAATGATCAAGTAATTAGAAAACCATACAACAACAACAGTGATGAACCATAAAGAAATTACACCCATAAAATAAAATCATAAAAGTACAAACGTAATACTGTAACAGATTAATATCCCTAAACGTAACACATTACGCGCAATAACATTAATATAAACAAATTACCGATTCATATGTATAGCCCGAAAAAAAATGGTTTAAAAGTTTTCTAGTTTTTATATCTTTTTTTCTTATGTATTGCACTCTTGTCATTTTTTTTCTTCTCTATCTCGTTAGCAATCTATGGACTCAGCATGTAATGTGTATATTCATTTAGCTTAATGATCGCACATCACGTAAAATAGAGCGCTTGTTTCAGTAGCAAACACACCTTGGACTTAAAAAAGAGTTTAATTCATCCCTTGATGAAATAATTTGAAAGTTAAACGACATGGAACATTGAAAAAAAAATGATTTTGATTTCTTAGTTCTCTATATGTCCATGTTAGACTTTGTTTTTAAAGTTGTCTTCATGTTGATTACCGGAAACAACAATATCCATAACCTCAGGTAGGGGTATGATGATCTACATCTTATCTCCCTCATGACTTGGTCTGAACAGATTGGCTATAGTTGGTGTTTCTGTACGTGGTCTTCATATTGATCACTTGTAATATGGTCTTATAAGTTAGTATTGTTATATTTATCTTTTAATCTCATTTACGGAAAGTAAAATGTTTTTGAAAGAAAAGATATATTAACACAAATGTATCTGAAGTAATTGCAGTGTATTAATGAGAAATATAGCATTAACTATTTTGTAATAACTTTTCGAGAAATAAGAAATAGAAAGTATGGCTAACCAAAAAAGATGACCAGAAATTACAAAAGTTAAACCAATTTGACATTGTTGAAACACCTGATGAAGATGCATGAGCCTTTCTTCTTTTTCTTAACTTCTGATACCTCACTGTTTTCGGCTTTCTTTACTCTTAAATTGAGTTCTTTAATTTCTGACTTTATCGTCGATATCATCTTTTGAGTTTCCTTCAACTTTAAGTCTTGTTCTTCGATTTTCGACTTTAGATCCCCCACCTCGGCCCGAGGGATGACATCTATACACGCCTTGAGTTTCTTACCTACAATATTATGTTTATTACGATCAAAAGAGAATATATATAGATACAATGTCCTCATTGGAGGTGTCTTCAGAGACAAAAGTTCTTTCAACCAAGAACCTTTCATTGGTGATTACATGATCATTTTGGGGCCGTCTCGTGATGGTAGTTTCAATTGTTGTGTGTGGCTTGACGATGCCTATGTTTGGTCTTACGCAAAAAAGCTTAGGATGTGTCACTTTTATTTTAAATGCGATATGACGATTGGAATTATTGACCATCTTTAGGATGCACGAGATTTGTTTCTCGGGTCCGAATACGAATCTAAGTTCATCAGGTTGAATCTCCCATAAATCTTCTTCCATTGTTGATGCCTTGTGGTAAAATCCCTTCACAAATGCTTTATTCGATAAGATTTAGTCCGTAATTAGTTAACACCTGATTAAATACTTTATCAACAACATGATCTAAGAAATATATATCAAATTAACTTAAAAAATAAATTCAGTAATGATCAAGTAATTAGAAAACCATACAAAAATAACAGTGATGAACCATAAAGAAATTACACCCATAAAATAAAATCATAAAAGTACAAACAACGTAATAGCAGATTAATATCCCTAAACGTAACACATTACGCGCAATAACATTAATATAAACAAATTACCGATTCATATGTAGAGAAACGATGCACTTTTAAAAAAATCAGAATACAATGAATAAATAAATACACACTAAACCAATAATATGCAGACAGTGGTGGAATTGAACTACAAGAAGACTCTAGTAAACAGAAAACAGGTCAAGACTCGTGTTTGATACTATTTCTTTAAAATATATTTTGTTCTTTGTTTCCGGGATACAACAGCCAAAGTAGATGTATTGTCGGATCTAACAAAACCTGCCTGAAAAATTCACTGGAACAAATGCGTGTTGCTGAGTTGAACAAATTTTGATGGAGTGGTGGTTCGATATGAAAAACTAATGTAGCTTATCGCTCTATATATATTATGAAAACTTGTCTAGTTTTCCAAGATCAAATCACAATCATACTTTAACACGATTTGAAATTTTTTAATAAACATAAAACAAATAGGTCATTGTTAATTTGTTGATAAGCCTCAACCACTTGCTAAAATAAATCAATCCAAGATATGAAAAGTTCTTAAAAAAAGCCCTAATCTTTAATAAGCAAAAACTTTCTGAAAAAAATCAATGATTAATCTATTTTTACCCAAAACAGCGGTATTTAGCAGAGAAAACAATCAATCAAAGATCAGAAAGAATGAATATATTAGACCAAACAAATAGCAGTTTGAATAAATGAGGTCCATGGAGATCGAGATTCTTCTGGCCTAAAAAATGAGAAGACTGTTTCAATGTGGTTGTTCAATTTTCCTCGTATTTAGCTGCACGCGTGCAACGGTGCAAACACACTTTTTGAATAATGAGATCCATGGACATTGAGCTCAAAATATCCAAAAAAAGTAAAGAAAAGTAAACATGAACAAATTTTTTTTATCAGAGTAAAAACTGTTGGAAGTTCAACTAACTTAACTGATTACTAAATATGTTAAGCTTATTTTCCTTGTCAAAGTGTGTAGGTAACACACTCATCAGAAATTAAAAGAAATAACCATTTTGAACATATATATAGCTAATCGGGTCCAACTGTCCAAGAAAAAAAACATACTGATGGTATGCAAGGGTTGAGCAGTTGTTATTAAGGATGCAAGCAGTTAACGCGTATCTCAATATCTTAAACATAGCGACTACATTTAGCAACTTTCTATTTGTAAATGCAGGACTATGTGTAAAAGATTATAATTAAACATAACTGATGATTGTGCTTTAACCATCTTAAAGCAATTATCATCACCGCTTCAAGATGAACACCATTGTTTATGCATACTTTTAAAAATTTATGTTTTATCAAATTTCTGTTGTTCAATGTACTTTTTACGGAATTATCACTAGAAATCATGGTTGTTAAGATTCTGATCTTAATCTTAGAATCTTACAATTTTACGATACTATAAAGCAAAAACGATACTGTTCTTACTTAGGATCTTGACAAGCTTAAGATCTTATATGATCCCGATCTTGACCATAGGATCTTAAGATCTAATCCAAACCGATTTTACTTTTCTCGAACCGCAAACTAAAAAACTATCAAGTAATGGATTACGTTTTATAGTATTTAAAAAACAACATTTTATTTTCTTAAACATTCCGTAATCATAATACATGACAACATTTTCGCGAAACATTTATATAATTTTGTGTTTATAATATATAATAATTTGTAAATTTGTATATTACAAACAATATTATGAAAATGACATTATAGTGTAATCTTAAGATTCTGTTCCGATCTTATAATCTCGATATTATAAAAACGGGAATGATTCTGAGTAGACCCCGATCTTGAAAACCTTACTACAAACATTTTTTTATTTATTTTTTATTTTATTTATTTATTTATTTATTTATTTATTTATTATTATTATTATTATTATTATTATTATTATTATTATTATTATTATTATTATTATTATTATCATTATTATCATTATTATTATTATTATCATTATTATTATTTTGCAAAAGAATGTGGACCGTTACAGAAATAATTTTTATAAATTCTCATTTTTTTTCTTTTCTAAATGCGTCATCTTTCATATCATATAGAAAGAACAATTAAATACAAAATTTTAATTGATCAGAAAAAACTTTTACATGTAAATAATTTCTACTAAGGCAGTCAGTTTGATAACAATAGCTTATGACACAGGAGTATTTCTAAAATTTTGTTTCGTATAAGGGTCATGTTTTCTAAATAAAAACAAATAAATTTTACACTTCACACTCAAGATAAAGTTTTGAGTTTCTTGGTAGAGGTAAAAAATGAGAAATTTTCATATCTTTTTCATTCATTAATAGTAAAAATCCATCTAAGCAATAAATCCCCTTACTCTCTTGCATAAATTGATAGGTACTAGTTACCGATCCTTCACTGTCATTCTAGCAACAAAATGATGAGCGATGACGATGGCATTGGCAAAAGAGAAAAAAGAACATTCATGCACAATAACATGGGATTGTGGTAGTCCTTTGTATGATGCATTTGAAGTAGTTTCGATTCACTATATTAATGATAAACATCTTATGAAGCTTCCATATGATCTCCCATATCTAGCCACATCATCAACGTCGTTGCCGTCGTCATCATCTTCTCATTCAAATACGAAGGCTAATCTTGGAAAAGTGAAAAAAGGATTTTCTTTCATGGCTTCCTCCATAGCTCATCTTATTGGGAGAAAAAAGGTGGTCCAAAATGTAAAAAAGATTTTGAAAGTCTCTTTTGTTATTTTTTTTTTCAGGGAAAAAAAAGAGTTATTACACACGGAGGTCACTAAAGTTTCCCAAAAATTTGCTTTAAGTCACTAAAGTTTTTTTTTGTTCAAAGAGGTTACTCAAGTTTGGTCACTGGTTATATAAGTTACCCTGTATGTTTACCCTTCTACTACAGGTTTTTTTTTCGTTAATTTCAAAAATGGTCCCTCAGACTAACTGTCATTAGTTTTTTCCGTTAGCTAACGGCCGTTTGCAACAAACATTTGCACTGTTAGTCCTTTATCCTAACGACCGTTTATACTTAACTCAAAATTTGGTTTTCATACATTTTTGTCCATTTTTCTTACGTTTTTTGACCCCTTTTTTTACGGGTTTTCTGTTTTCATACGTTTTTATACGTTTTCGTTCGTTTTTATACGTTGTCGCCCATTTTCTTACACTTTCATCCGTTTTTCTTACGTTTTTCCGTTTTCATACGTTTTTGTCCGTTTTTCTTACGTTTTTATCCGTTTTTCTTACGTTTTTGTCCGTTTTTCTTACGTTTTGTCCTTTTTCTTACGTTTTTTTTCCGTTTTCATACGTTTTTGTCCGTTTTACTTACGTTTTTGTCCGTTTTTCTTACTTTTTTCGTTTTCAAACATTTGTTACTGTTTTTCTTACGTTATTTTCGTTTTTACATGTTTTCACACATTTTTATACACGTTTTTATACACATTTTTTCATACGTATAAAACATAACAAGTATAAAACATACAAAGGTGTAGAAAAACGTAAAACTAGTATGAAAACGTAAAAAGACGTATGAAACGTACACAAGTGTACAAATGTGCACACAAATGTAATAAAAAAAATTATGAAAACCTATGAAAACGTATGAAAATATACGAAAAACAGATGAAAACGTACAAAAATGGACAAAAACGTACGACAAGAGAGAAAAACGTACATAAACGTAAAACAATGTAAAGAAAGTACGACAAGAGAGAAAAACGTACATAAACGTATAAAAACGGATAGAAATGTACGAAAATATACAAAGATATGCGAAGGAGAAAATTGTAAAAATAAAAATAATAATAATAATAATAATAATAATAATTGAGAGAAGACTGTTTCAATGTGGTTGTTCAATTTCCCTCGTATTTAGCTGCACGCGTGCAAACACACTTTTTGAATAATGAGATCCATGGACATTGAGCTCAAAATATCCAAAAAAAGTAAAACATGAACAATTTTTTTTATCAGAGAAAAACTGTTGGAAGTTCAACTAACTTAACTGATTGCTAAATATGTTAAGCTTATTTTCCTTGTCAAAGTGTGTAGGTAACACACTCATCAGAAATTAAAAGAAATAACCATTTTGAACATATATATAGCTAATCCGGTCCAAGAAAAAAAACATACTGATGGTATGCAAGGGTTGAGCAGTTGTTATTAAGGATGCAAGCAGTTAACGCGTATCTCAATATATATCTTAAACATAGCGACTACATTTAGCAACTTTCTATTTGTAAATGCAGGACTATGTGTAAAAGATTATAATTAAACATAACTGATGATTGTGCTTTAACCATCTTAAAGCAAATTATCATCACCGCTTCAAGATGAACACCATTGTTTATGCATACTTTTAAAATTTTATGTTTTATCAAATTTCTATTGTTCAATGTACTTTTTACCGAATTATCACTAGAAATCATGGTTGTTAAGATTCTGATCTTAATCTTAGAATCTTACAATTTTACGATACTATAAAGCAAAAACGATCCTGTTCTTACTTAGGATCTTGACAAGCTTAAGATCTTATATGATCCCGATCTTGATCATAGGATCTTAAGATCTAATCCAAACCGATTTTACTTTTCTCGAACCGCAAACTAAAAACTATCAAGTAATGGATTACGTTTTATACTATTTAAAAAACAACATTTTATTTTCTTAAACATTCCGTAATCATAATACATGACAACATTTTCGCGTAACATTTATATAATTTTGTGTTTATAATATATAATCATTGGTAAATTTGTATATTACAAAGAATATTATGAAAATGACATTATAGTGTAATCTTAAGATTCTGTTCCGATCTTATAATCTCGATATTATAAAAACGGGAATGATTCTGAGTAGACCTCGATCTTGAAAACCTTGCTACAAACATTTATTTATTTATTTTTTATTTTATTTATTATTATTATTATTATTATTATTATTATTATTATTATTATTATTATTATTATTATTATTATTTTGCAAAAGAATGTGGACCGTTACAGAAATAATTTTTATAAATTCTCATTTTTTTTCTTTTCTAAATGCGTCATCTTTCATATCATATAGAAAGAACCATTAAATACAAAATTTTAATTGATCAGAAAAAACTTTTACATGTAAATAATTTCTACTAAGGCAGTCAGTTTGATAACAATAGCTTATGACAAAGGAGTATTTCTAAAATTTTGTTTCGTATAAGGGTCATGTTTTCTAAATAAAAACAAATAAATTTTACACTTCACACTCAAGATAAAGTTTTGAGTTTCTTGGTAGAGGTAAAAAATGAGAAATTTTCATATCTTTTTCATTCATTAATTGTAAAAATCCATCTAAGCAATAAATCCCCTTACTCTCTTGCATAAATTGATAGGTACTAGTTACCGATCCTTCACTGTCATTCTAGCAACAAAATGATGAGCGATGACGATGGCATTGGCAAAAGAGAAAAAAGAACATTCATGCACAATATCATGGGATTGTGGTAGTCCTTTGTATGATGCATTTGAAGTAGTTTCGATTCATTATATTAATGATAAACATCTTATGAAGCTTCCATATGATCTCCCATATCTAGCCACATCATCAACGTCGTTGCTGTCGTCATCATCTTCTCATTCGAATACGAAGGCTAATCTTGGAAAAGTGAAAAAAGGATTTTCTTTCATGGCTTCCTCCATAGCTCATCTTATTGGGAGAAAAAAGGTGGTCCAAAATGTAAAAAAGATTTTGAAAGTCACTTTTGTTAATTTTTTTTTCAGGGAAAAAAAATGGTTTAAAAGTTTTCTAGTTTTTATATCTTTTTTTTCTTATGTATTGCACTCTTGTCATTTTTTTTTCTCTATCTCGTTAGCAATCTATATATGGACTCAGCATGTAATGTGTATATTCATTTAGCTTAATGATCGCACATCACGTAAAATAGAGCGCTTGTTTCAGTAGCAAACACACCTTGGACTTAAAAAAGAGTTTAATTCATCCCTTGATGAAATAAATTGAAAGTTAAACGACATGGAACATTGAAAAAAAAAAATGATTTTGATTTCTTAGTTCTCTATATGTCCATGTTAGACTTTGTTTTTAAAGTTGTCTTCATGTTGATTACCGGAAACAACAATATCCATAACCTCGGGTAGGGGTATGATGATCTACATCTTATCTCCCTCATGACTTGGTCTGAACAGATTGGCTATAGTTGGTGTTTCTGTACGTGGTCTTCATATTGATCACTTGTAATATGGTCTTATAAGTTAGTATTGTTATATTTATCTTTTAATCTCATTTACGGAAAGTAAAATGTTTTTGAAAGAAAAGATACATTAACACAAATGTATCTGAAGTAATTGCAGTGTATTAATGAGAAATATAGCATTAACTATTTTGTAATAACTTTTCGAGAAATAAGAAATAGAAAGTATGGCTAACCAAAAAAGATGACCAGAAATTACAAAAGTTAAACCAATTTGACATTGTTGAAACACCTGATGAAGATACATGAGCCTTTCTTCTGTTTCTTAACTGCTGATACCTCATTTTTTCGGCTTTCTTGACTCTCAAATCGAGTTCTTTAATTTCTGACTTTATCGTCGATATCATCTTTTGAGTTTCCTTCAACTTTAAGTCTTGTTCTTCGATTTTCGACTTTAGATCCCCCACCTCGGCCCGAGGGATGACATCTATACACGCCTTGAGTTTCTTACCTACAATATTATGTTTCTTACGATCAAAAGAGAATATAGATACAATGTCCTCATTGGAGGTGTCTTCAGAGACAAAAGTTCTTTCAACCAAGAACTTTTCATTGGTGATTACATGATCATTTTGGGGCCGTCTCGTGATGGTAGTTTCAATTGTTGTGTGTGGCTTGACGATGCCTATGTTTGGTCTTACGCAAAAAATGCAATATGACGATTGGAGTTATTGACCATCTTTAGGATGCACGAGATTTGTTTCATGGGTTCGAACACGAATCTGAGTTCATCAGGTTGAATCTCAAATAAATCTCCTTCCATTGTTGATGTCTTGAAGTACATGATTTAAGACATAAACATATTAGATATATAACAAAGAAGTCAATAATATCAACAATTTTTTTAGCAAATTACGAACGTTTATAGTAATAAATTACTGATTCATACGTAGAGAAATGACTTACTTTTTTCTTTTATACTAATAAAAATACAAAGAAGCAAAAAAGGGTAGAAGTAGTGATAATTAAATACTAACTATAAATGTACGTCAAAGTTTGTAATAATTTATTTTTGCACAAAATCTTTTCCAACATTATATATTCAACAACAGCACATAGTCGGAGCGGGGTATGGAGAAGACGATGTAAACGGCAGGGCCGGTGTTGGACAGGGGCAGGATGGGCCATCGCCCAGGGCTCAAGATTTTAGAGGGGCATATTTTTTGCAATCCATTTATATATATATAATAGCTCCAAGAAGCTTTTTCTCAGCCCAAGTTTAAAAGTCAGTCACAAAAATCAATATTTGAGACCCTTTTTCAGTCCAACTTCAAAGTTTGTCAACACAATAACGTTTAGGGTCCTTTTTTCATTTAAAATAGTCCTATCATGTCTTTTATTTGAATTACATATTTATATACTAGACAATTGACGTTAAACAAAAGTGTGATATGAGTGACTATTTTTTTTTTCTTTTTTTTTTTAATTAGTTATTGCCCAGTGCCTTTGAAATCCTCATGACGGCCCTAAACAGTCATGGGTAGGGAGACTGCCTCGATGAGCACCTCCCACAAATTTTTTCCCAACATCATATGTATACAGATAATTAAATGTGATCACCACCATTTATATTTGTGTAGTACATGCATAACAAATTATGAAATCATCTATTACATTTATGTAACACACAAATATGTTGATTCAAACACAAACGAGCAAATAAAAGAAATTCTACCTTAAGGACACGTCTAAGTTTCATCAATCATCTTCTTTGTATATAGCATTGTTATTTATTCTAAAAATCATATTTAAGCATAACATAAAATAATAAATCGATAATATATATGTAGTACAAGCATAACAGATCATGAAATCATCTAAGTCAAGACATTTATGTAAAACAAATATAAGAAATTGTACCTTAAGGATGTTGAATGGTGAATTCTCAATAAGTTAAACTTTATTAATCACCAAATATTTATTTATAGAGTACATGTAATAAACCCTAATGGATCACCACACGTCTTTGTTTCATCTATTACTCCGTATCTTCTTTGTATAAAGATTTTGGTAATCTTGCCTCTATATGTAAAGAATCAAATAACATTAAAAAAGATCCATGGTAGCAAAAAATATTTTGGTTGCTAGAAGAAGACGACACGTTACTTCATTTTTCTTTGGTACAGCTTAAATTTTGTTAAAAAAACATACTCAAGCAAGATATCAGTACAAAAGCAGCCTTTCAGACTGGTGCTCAAACAGGTCTCAAAGAGGCCGGGTTGATAGACATTGGTCTCGGTAACGCCATTTTTTCATTATAATGGGTCTCTATGTGATTTTCTTTCAAAAAAGTTCTTTTGTTCAATAAGCAAATCGCAAACAGCCCATACTAATTGAAACTGGTTATAATGCCGTATATTCATTTAAATACTTTCTGATGCAAACTTAGATTTGAGTAGATGCAAAAGTTGATAAATCACGAAGTTCAAAACCATACATTAGTACTCCGTAATAAAATGGATCAACATGAAAGTAATTAACAACTCTCACATTCCTTGAAGGGCTACATATATCCATACGGAACTGATATGGCTACAATAAGCTAATTAGCTTTTAATTGGAAAACGAACCAACAACACGTCAACACAGCAAAAACTAGAACTCTATAGAGAAGCAAATTGGGACTCAAAACGGCAGCAACTGAATGTCAGAAATAGCAGCAACTGGCACACTAAACAGCAGCAAACAAGCACATAAAACCGAAACTTATTAAACCTGAAACAACAAAAATTTGGTTTTTATTTATTTATTTATTTATTTATTTATTTATTTTTTTATGTCGGACTGCGTGGGATTGCTTATTAAGAGAGTGTTGCTTATAAAGGTGCAGCCTTTTCCTTAAGCAATCCCAAACAGTCTCTTTCTAAGCTCTGCAGATTTAATAAGCAATCCCAAACAGTCCCTTTATAAGCAGATTCAATAAGAAATCCCAGATAACCCTTATAAGCTACAGTTTCAGTAAGCAATCCATAAACAGGTTCTAACTAGATTTTGTACCTATATGTCATGACTCAATCATATCAAAAACCTTTTAAATAGACTATGTTAAGCACGAGAGTTAGATCTTACTTACTCGTTTCCTTTTTCTTTGCTATATAGACATGACCAACATTTAACCTCCAGAACCAAACAGCCAATTGATATAACATACCTTAGTAAAGATAACTGAGCATTGTGACATAAATTTTCATATAATCAGTTTTTATATATACACGCACACACGTCACCCCTGAGCCATGAGATCTCTTCTTTCCACCGATTGCTAACATGATCATTAAAGTGTCTATCATAAAAATCAACCCATCAAGATTTAATTGATATACAGGCGTCACAACATCCATATCCTGAACATTAGTAGCTACAAGCCTACAACAGCCAACAAACAATGTTTCTTGAGACATGTCCCGTAATTGAAATGAACTAATAAAGAAGAAAGGTAACTGGCCATTCTTCGGTTATACATATGCACAATCAATACAAAAAAGAAAATTATATTACTAGAAACTTAAAAATTTGACAAATTTAAATTTAAATCCAAATTTTCATACAAATTTCTAAACAATGACAGTATCCACAATCATAATCATGAAACTAAGTTTCCCAACAAAAAGAAACTGACATAAATTACACCAATCAAACCATCTTGCTGTTGAAACATTTTATGAAGATACAGGAACCGCTCTTCGGTTCCTTGGGTTCTGATATCATCTTTTCACACTTCTTCACACGTAAACGAAGCTCTTCAATTTCTGACTGCATCAACTTGACCTGTTGATCCTCCGTCACTGGCTTCACATCTACGTACACTTTGAGTTTCTTTTCACTTTTAACAATACCCTTAGAACGGAAAATAGAAGATACGTCATTAGCAGATGTATCTTCGGACACAAAAGTTCTTTGAACCAAGAAAATCTCCTTTTCGATCACACTGGGTAGAGGCGCTACATTTTCACCCCTTCTTGTGATAGTCACTTCACATATTGAGAATGGTTTGACGATACCTTCATGTGGTACTACTTGATAGAGCTTAGGACGTGTTATTTTAACTTTAAATGCCATATGGCGATTGGAGTTATTGGCCAGCTTTAGGATGCACGAGATGCGCTTTTTGGGTTCAAACATAAATCTGAGTTCCTTGGGTTGTATTTCCCCAATATCTTCCTCCATTCTTGATGCCTTCAAGGAAAATGCATAACATCAATTAGTTAACATCTAAGTTGAAACTTATCAACAACATCATCCAAGACTACTCTAAGTCTCTAATCATGACTTATTTGCAGGACTGACCCTTATGCCTTATAATTATATACTAGTATCCTAATATCTCCCCTTTGATCTTATACAATAGATAGTGCTAACCATCTATGCTTAAGCGTTTAATAGATACAAAGGTAGATTTGTGGTGACCCTTCGACAAATGATTACTAACTTGACACCTCTTTGAGTATAAACAGATATTTTTCTAGACTGAGTTAAAAAATTATATCAGCAAATTCAGGAAAATCGGAAACTGCTACGAAAATATAATCAATATATCCCGACTAATGAAGTAACGGTGAGTTGGTGAGCACCTTAATTATAGTTTTATCGATTTCGTTAAAAACCTGTTTGATCACTCTGATTCTTCAATAAAAAATTCCTTAATCATCACCTGCAATAGAAAAAGAATTAATGAAGATGAATGTATCGAAATTAAACCACTTTTATTTACTTCCTTTATAGCCTAAATCCGCCCTTGATCTAACACATTATACTCACCATTTTTTAGATCATTTCATGCATCGTTATCAAAACTACTTTCTAAAGTACTCAGAACATCTCACAGAGTCACAGCATTCTAAAGTCTAAACGTCCTTGAATTTCTCAACATTCATTTACTATTTTTTTCTTAGTAAGTACGATTAACACGAAACTTATACTAACAAACAAGAAAGGCCAAATAACCAAACTAGAACAGACATTAAAAGATTAAGCGGAGGTTAAAAACTATCACGTACCAGGAGGTGCGTATAACCGATATCAGCAGATTAACTCGCGTTCAATTTCTCAATAGGTAACCAACAAACATGCAGACTGTAAAATGAGATCAAGTTACAAAATAAAATCAACAAAACACAGCAGTTTTTACGTCAAAATTGTTTGATCAGTAAGAAAAAAAGTTCGGGTTCGATTTCGTTAGAGTTTTAATGATTATGAAGTTAAAGAAATCAAGAACTGTTGATAAACTCTATAAATTTTAAACTAATGAAAAAAAGTTAGATATTGAAATACCTGCAGAAGAACAGAATTTGGTTAAGAAATTGAAGATGAGGAAGAGGGTTTGGTTGGTTGGTTGGTTGGTTATACTTGAAATGCGGATAGTCAGTTTGAGTTCGGTTATGACCGTTTTATTCAAATTCATGGGTATATAATCATGTTTTCATAAAATTCTACTATCTGATAATGGTTTTTTTACCTTGGGCCCTTTTACTTTTTACCAAATGCTTTTGGTGATTTTGGATAGATTTAGAGGGTGTTAATTGGTTTCTTAATTGGGAATTTCTGTGGATATTATAATAGACGAGAGGGAAACTTAGTATAATTGCATACATATATCCGGCCAATTACACTTGATTATTTGCATATTTTTCAAAATATAAGGCTTCAATACATAATGTACAAGTTTTGGGTAAATATGCAAATTTTAACGGGTACATATGTAATGAGTTTTTTTTATAGTGCATGCATCAATGTAAATATTCTTAGAGCCTAACCCCATGGCCCATCGGTATTGTGCTTCTCTATTTGCCTGATCCCTACGAGCATTTGCCCGCACCCTACGAGCAGCTGCCTTACGTTCTTCGGCTTCTTCATACTCTCTTAAGACTTGGAGATCTTGCTCCAGGAGTTCTTCATCAGTCAACCCAAAAGTATTGGGTTGGTATTCCACCGGTGGATTGTTTGCCGGTGGATTGTTTTCCGGTTGATTATTTGCCGGTGGAAACAGAACTTTCGGTGGAGTGTTTTGTGGTTGATTCTCATATGGGAATATTGGAAATAGATCTGCTGGTGGAATGTTTTGTGGTTCGTTTTTATTTGGGAATATCGGAAAGAGATATTCCGGTGGGATGTTATAAACAGATTCATTATCCGGTGAAGTGTGACATTGTTATATAAGTCGTTTGTGAATTGTGTATGAGTTGTGTGTAAATTATGTGTGAGTTATGTGTGAATGGGTATTTAAATAGGCAAATATTTGAAATTTGAATTTCAATTAGAATTTGAATTTTAAATAAATCTCGCCCGTTTCAATTTGAATTTGAATTTTACATATATCCAGCTCATTTTTTAAAATTTGAATTTGAATATTAAATATAATCCCGCTTGTTTTGAATATGAAATTGGAATTTGAAGTTCAATATTAAATATTATCCCGCTTGTTTTGAATTTTGAATGTCAAATTTTAAATTTCTATAAACCCTTATATAAAGCATACCATAACCTACTATTCTTCACACACTTCAATATCTAAACCATTTTACAATGAATAATCGTTGATCAATGGAAGAAGAAAACTTGCTAGTTGACATGTGGCTTGAAGTTTCGCAAGACAGAGACAACTACAATGAACGCTCTTTTTGAAATCATGTTGTAGAAAAGTTCAACAATCAGTCTGACGGTGACCATCGTAACAAAAATATGATCACGGGTAAGTGGGCAAGACTTAGCAGTGAGTGTCAAAAATTCAATGATATTTACAAGCATTTGTAGCGTACAAGCTAGGACAATGATCGTCTCCAGAATACAAAGAACATTTTTAAAGAATGCTTTGATGGGAGAGACTTCCAATATGTTCACGTGTGGTTCATTTTGAGAAACAACGCCATATGAAACAGAAAAAATGCTTAACGGTGTTTTATGTTTTGTATTTTCTTATAGTGTTTATTTGTATTTCCATATCGTGTTTATTTATTTAAGTTTCATACTATTAGTATGTGTTGTATTTTTGTTTCCGTATCGTATGTTTTTATTTTCGTATCGTATGTTTTTTATTTGATGAAATAAAATTAGTATGTTGTATTATTTTTATGTTTAATGAAATTAATTTAGTTTATTTAATAAAATGAATAAAAAAATAAAGTTGTAAGTGGTGGGCCCCAAATGAGTAAGTTGAGGTTAGTTGTTAGTGAGGGGAATTGTTGTGGAGGTTTGTTAAAGTGATGTGTCACCTCATGAACCCCAAACGACGAACCTCCCTTGCTCACTCCAACTAGTGCCCTAAGTATTGTCTTTGTCATTGTGATGGACAAAATTACTTTATGATTCAATTATGGCCTAGTATTAAAAAGTTGTCCATAGAAGATATCTATGAACGTGAAACACATGTTTTGCAAATTTGTAACATCACACATGCATTGTGTTGGACCATCAGTTTTCTAGCACAGTTGTGTATCAAACACCTTTCTTATCTCATGTTATGCAAAACGTCCAATAGTTCAAATAAATCGGAAGCGTGCATGCGGTTAGACTCGGTTAATTTGCTAGCACCTAGCTAGCAGACCCTAAAACTGGTTAGGTGGACAATTTGCTATCACAACCCAATATCTGTATTCTCAATTATCTTTTCATAGGCTAGTTTATTGTTTGATTTAACTTGTAACCTAAATTACCAATATAATAAACTTAATTGTATTAGTTGCTCCGAAAAGATTTCGAAAAATTGTTGAAAAAGATATACTTTACCAGCTACTATATGATTAAAGTTAAACTTAAGATGGACTTTGAATGGATGTTGTTGTCTGCATTTTATATTGTGCTGTTAATTTATAATTTGAGGGGAAAGGAAAGAAAAGAAAATTCTTAAGTTTTTTTAGAAGTGGAAAAGGAATTGAAGAACAAAATGTGAGAAAATTTAAAAAATAAAACAAAATAAAATATAGATCCTAACCCCATTTATGGGAGCAAATGGAAAAAGAACACTAACATATTTTTTGTGTGAAGACTAATATGCTCTTTTAAAAGATTTGATAGTAACAATCAAACGGCATACATGTACTTGAACAAGTTATTTCTTTACTTGATGAAAATCTTAATTTTGTGTTATCAAATGGAGACACTTGCACGAAGTAGTATTGATGCAAACTGAAATAGTTATATGACCATTGCATGCATGAGGTAAAATCCCGTACTTACCATTGCGCAACTAACATGACATGTTTTAAAGTACGCTTTGATTTAAAACCGTTATGAAATGATACTCCTACTAGGTTCATTCTTATTGTAGGAGTTGTGCATAATTTTGTCTATGGATTTGGATTTGTGCATAATTGTAGGAGTTGTACTCTTTGTTATTTCCTTTCTAGCATATTATTAACTTTTTAATGAAATATGTTTCAAAAGAACAAGTGAAGCTTTGGAAGACAATAAACACTCTTGAATAAGAAAAATATTAACGTGTTTTGTGGATGAAAAATGAACCTAATGTTTAACTGACGTTATGTAGGATAACGGTACAACCTAACAACCAGCCGCCAAAAGGACAAACGGTACAAGATTCGACAAGCACAGATATGGTCAGGGTAATTATTANCATACAAGCTAGGACAATGATCGTCTCCAGAATACAAAGAACATTTTTAAAGAATGCTTTGGTGGGAGAGACTTCCAATATGTTCACGTGTGGTTCATTTTGAGAAACAACGCCATATGAAACAGAAAAAATGCTTAACGGTGTTTTATGTTTTGTATTTTCTTATAGTGTTTATTTGTATTTCTGTATCGTGTTTATTTATTTAAGTTTCATACTATTAGTATGTGTTGTATTTTTGTTTCCGTATCGTATGTTTTTATTTTCGTATCGTATGTTTTTTATTTGATGAAATAAAATTAGTATGTTGTATTATTTTTATGTTTAATGAAATTAATTTAGTTTATTTAATAAAATGAATAAAAAAATAAAGTTGTAAGTGGTGGGCACCAAATGAGTAAGTTGAGGTTAGTTGTTAGTGAGGGGATTAGTTGTGGAGGTTTGTTAAAGTGATGTGCCACCCCATGAACCCCAAATGACGAACCTCCCTTGCTCACTGCAACTAGTGCCCTAAGTATTGTCTTTGTCATTGTGATGGACAAAATTACTTTATGATTCAATTATGGCCTAGTATTAAAAAGTTGTCCATAGAAGATATCTATGAACGTGAAACACATGTTTTGCAAATTTGTAACATCACACATGCACTGTGTTGGACCATCAGTTTTCTAGCACAGTTGTGTATCAAACACCTTTCTTATCTCATGTTATGCAAAACGTCCAATAGTTCACATAAATCGGGAGCGTGCATGCGGTTAGACTCGGTTAATTTGCTAGCACCTAGCTAGCAGACCCTAAAACGGGTTAGGTGGACAATTTGCTATCAACCCAATATCTGTATTCTCTATTATCTTTTCATAGGCTAGTTTATTGTTTGATTTAACTTGTAACCTAAATTACCAATATAATAAACTTAATTGTATTAGTTGCTCCGAAAAGATTTCGAAAAATTGTTGAAAAAGATATACTTTACCAGCTACTATATGATTAAAGTTAAACTTAAGATGGGCTTTGAATGGATGTTGTTGTCTGCATTTTATATTGTGCTGTTAATTTATAATTTGAGGGGAAAGGAAAGAAAAGAAAATTCTTAAGTTTTTTTAGAAGTGGAAAAGGAATTGAAGAACAAAATGTGAGAAAATTAAAGAAAAAATAAAATAAAATAAAATATAGATCTTAGCCCCATTTATGGGAGCAAATGGAAAGAGAACACTAACATATTTTTTGTGTGAAGATCTTAATTTTGTGTTATCAAATGGAGACACTTGCATGAAGTAGTATTGATGCAAACTGAAATAGTTATATGACCATTGCATGCATGAGGTAAATCCCGTTTGATAGTAACGATCAAACGGCATACATGTACTTGAACAAGTTATTTTTTTACTTGATGAAAATCTTAATTTTGTGTTATCAAATGGAGACACTTGCATGAAGTAGTATTGATGCAAACTGAAATAGTTATATGACCATTGCATGCATGAGGTAAATCCCGTACTTACCATTGCGCAACTAACATGACATGCTTTAAAGTACGCTTTGATTTAAAACCGCTATGAAATGATACTCCTACTAGGTTCATTCTTATTGTAGGAGTTGTGCATAATTTTGTCTATGGATTTGTTAAAATGGATCATTGATCTGATTTCCTATTGTATATATATGTACTCTTTGTTATTTCCTTTCTAGCATATTATTAACTTTTTAATGAAATATGCTTCAAAAGAACAAGTGAAGCTTTGGAAGACAATAAACACTCTTGAATAAGAAAAATATTAACGTGTTTTGTGGATGAAAAATGAACCTAATGTTTAACTGACGTTATGTAGGATAACGGTACAAACTAACAACCAGCCGCCAAAAGGACGAACGGTACAAGATTCGACAAGCACAGATATGGCCAGGGTAACTANAAAAAAAAAAAAAAAAAAAAAGTGCTACTGTGTGCAAATAACAAGAACGGAGTTTTTAATTAACTCCGATATATATGTATTTGCTTGTCATACATGATAAAATTGTAAAAGGATGTCAAATATGTTTTAGAAATAATAAAACTATATTAATGTTAATAAAATGGAATAAATGCGATAAAAATGAACACCAATTACTCGTATTACGTTGTTTAAGTAAGCATCAACAGAAATATTTATAACGGGAATTGATATCTACACATATGATTTTACTTTGCACACATAAAATTAAATAGAGTATTGTTCGTCCTTATTCATTAATTTATGTGTGCAAAGTAAAAACCTATCTCTATATATCATCACCCATTTATAACAGGGGACTAAATATGCTTTAAAATAGTCTTCTTGTTGTCACATGCACCTCTTCTTCCTCTTAAAAATGACTATATATATGACCATCTCTTAACTTTTATCATACCAAAACTCTCTTTCATACACACAAATACATTCCAATGGAAAAAAAACCCTCATATAGCTATTGTACCAAGTCCGGGAATGGGACACTTAATCCCATTAGTAGAGTTTGCCAAGAAACTTAAAAATAACCACGACATAGGTGCAACTTTCATCATACCAAATGATGGACCTTTATCCAAGTCCCAATATGTTTTTCTTGATGCACTCCCTAATGGCTTAAACTATATCATACTTCCTCCTGTAAGTTTTGATGATTTGCCACAAGATACTCAAATGGAAACTCGTATAAGTCTCATGGTTACGCGTTCTCTTGATTCGCTACGTGAAGTGTTCAAGACATTAGTTGTTGAAAAAAATATGGTTGCTTTGTTTATTGATCTTTTTGGGACAGATGTATTTGATGTTGCTATTGAATTTGGTGTTTCACCTTATGCTTTTTTCCCATCAGCTGCTATGGGTTTGTCTTTGTTTTTACATTTGCCTAAACTTGATCAAATGGTGTCATGTGAATATAGGGACTTGCCTGAACCAGTTCAAATCCCTGGATGTATACCGGTTCGGGGAATAGACTTGCTTGACCCGGTTCAAGATAGAAAGAATGATGCATACAAGTGGGTGCTTCATAATGCAAAAAGGTATATGATGGCTAAAGGAATAGTGGTAAATAGTTTGAAGGAGTTAGAAGGTGGAGCTTTGGAAGCTTTACTAAAGGAAGAACCGGGTAAGCCAAAGGTTTACCCGGTTGGACCTTTGATACAAAGTGGTTCGAGTAGCGATGTAGAGGGGTCAGATTGTTTAAAGTGGTTAGATGGTCAACCATGTGGTTCCGTTTTGTATATTTCTTTTGGGAGTGGAGGAACTCTTTCTTCTGCTCAACTTAATGAGTTAGCCATGGGTTTGGAATTGAGTGAACAAAGGTTCATATGGGTGGTTAGAAGTCCAAATGATCAAACAAATGCTACATATTTTGATTCTCATGGGCATAAGGTGTTAAGGATAAGCCCAAGGAGTAACTAACTCCACAGATCATTTGTAGAATTTAAAATATCTTTAGCTTATCAAGTTATGTTGTTGTAACTATTAGCTACTTTATCTCCTAAAATCCTGTAGCTTCTCTTGTATATATGTACATCAACATCATTCAATGAAATTAAGTTTCACGAGCATCTTCTTATCTTTACATGGTATCAAGAGCCAAAACACTCTAACGAGTTCAGATCCTCTATTTTTTTTTTTCCTCTCCTTTTATCTATGGCCTCCAACATTGTGCAACTAAATGCCNGTATTTGGACATGTATTTTAACCCGTTTATTTAACCCGTTTTGGAGGTTATAATAACTGCTATGCAGTTATAACCGAAATTCGGTTTTTTGGTCAATTAGTATTCTCATTTTGGTTCTGGTTTCACAACAACAAAAACATATTCGCTGTTCAAATCTGAGTTTTATCCGATTTGAGATTTCGATAGAACCATCGAAATACTTAGATCTGATAGTGTTTCACGACTCTCAGATTACTGTGATCCATATAAATTCTAACATGTTGCTCTTGAATTTGGTGTTTCACCTTATGCGTTTTTCCCATCAGCTGCTATGGGTTTGTCTTTGTTTTTACATTTGCCTAAACTTGATCAAATGGTGTCATGTGAATATAGGGACTTGCCTGAACCAGTTCAAATCCCTGGATGTATACCGGTTCGGGGAATAGACTTGCTTGACCCGGTTCAAGATAGAAAGAATGATGCATACAAGTGGGTGCTTCATAATGCAAAAAGGTATATGATGGCTAAAGGAATAGTTGTAAATAGTTTGAAGGAGTTAGAAGGTGGAGCTTTGGAAGCTTTGCTAAAGGAAGAACCGGGTAAGCCAAAGGTTTACCCGGTTGGACCTTTGATACAAAGTGGTTCGAGTAGCGATGTAGAGGGGTCAGATTGTTTAAAGTGGTTAGATGGTCAACCATGTGGTTCGGTTTTGCATATTTCTTTTGGAAGTGGAGGAACTCTTTCTTCTGCTCAACTTAATGAGTTAGCCATGGGTTTGGAATTGAGTGAACAAAGGTTCGATCATATGGGTGGTTAGAAGTCCAAATGATCAACCAAATGCTACATATTTTGATTCTCATGGACATAAGGACCCTCTTGGTTTCTTACCAAAAGGGTTCTTAGAAAGAACTAAGGGTACTGGGTTTGTGGTCCCTTCATGGGCCCCACAAGCCCAGATCCTGAGTCACAGCTCAACGAGTGGGTTTTTGACTCATTGTGGCTGGAACTCAATTCTTGAGACAGTAGTCTATGGTGTTCCAGTGATCGCTTGGCCACTTTACGCAGAGCAAAAGATGAATGCGGTGTCCTTAAATGAGGGCATGAAAATTGCTTTACGGCCTACCATAGGCGAAAATGGTATCGTGAGTCGGGTGGAGATTGCGAGAGTTGTGAAGGGCTTATTGGAGGGAGAAGAAGGCAAAGCAATTAGGAGTCGAATGCAAGATCTTAAAGAGGCTGCTGCTAATGTTATTAGTAAAGATGGGTGTTCTACAAAAACCTTGGCTGAAGTGGCTTCCAAATTGAAAAATAAGGATTAAAAACCTTAAGTTTTCTTAAGCGCTTAATTTGTGAATTTCTTTTGGTGTATGAAATAAGTTATTGTGGATTCCATGTTCTATGTAAAATACTAGGTGTGTTTGTAGGCCGTTCTAAGCACGGCCCAAGTGCGGTTTGTGTTCCTCCTTAAGGCTCGGCAACATATATATAAAGAAGTGCTACCTTTATTTGAACTTTATATGCCTTAGACATTACAAGATTCGTATTCCCGTTCTTAGACACGAGTTTCAAAAAAATTATTACTGTATTTCTTAAAATATGACATGAAGCTTACTTGTTTAGGTTGGCCATTTCTCCCTCATATAGTAATAATTATGATGTGTCCGGTGTGAGTTCCGTGTCCGTCTATCATTCTTGCTTCCATTTCCTATAACGAATGCAGATTTTAATGACAATTGCATCATTAATAAACTCTGGCAAATGAAATATCCAGAACAATCAATCGCATTGGAGTAACAACTTGCAACTTTTTCGACCTTGTCATCTTTAATAGTCATTTCATTGATTTCCTAAGGCAGTTTGTCAACAAACATAGAATTGGCACCAATTTTGTCAACTGTGGTAGGAGCTTTTGCACCAGAAGCCATATTTGAGGAGATTCATTTATTTTTTTATTAGGCACCATGAATTCATGTGACAATTATATATCACTTTGTAAAGTTCCTTGCGAGTTACTTGTAAATTGTAATTAACAGGTAGATACATAAGTAACTTACATAAGAGTTTATAACTTACATATTAGTACAATATAATCCCATATCAGTAGATCATATTTCCTTTTTTAACAAAAAGTTACCCATATTAGTACATCATAGTTACATTGTTACCATTTACTACCAAGCTATATTTCCGTTGCTACGATTCACTACTAAACTATCTAATACCCAAAATAGTTACAAACATCATCCATTAAGTTACAAGTTACTGGTGGAAGGTAAAGAAACTAACTATCCAAGATTCAGCTACAAAAAGAGGAAATCTCCATGTCTTGACTTCATAACTTGACATCATTAAGGGACTCCAACATTTTTAGTGGATATCTAAAACAGATTCAGATGAAAAAGAGGGTTTGTTTGGTTGGTTGGTTACTTGAAATGCATAGTCAGTTTGAGTTCGGTTATGACCGTTTTATTCAAATTCATGGGTATATAATCATGTTTCATAAGATTCTACTATCTGATAATGGTTTTTTACTTTGGGCCCTTTTACTTTTTACCAAATGCTTTCGGTGATTTTGGATAGATTTAGAGGGTGTTAATTGGTTTCTTATAGGGAATCTCTATGGATATTATAATAGACAAGAGGGGAAACTTACTAACTTAGTATGAAAGAATTGTATATATACCCAATCAAACTTGATTATTTGCATCTTTTTCAAAATACAAGGTTTCAGTACATAATTTATAAATGATGTTTAAACATATTTTGGGTAAATATGCAAGTATGCAAGTTTTAGCGGGTATATGTAATAAGTTGTTTTTTGGTTTTTTTTTCCTTTTTTTTTTTTTTTTTTTGTTAAGCGGATGCATCAATGTATATTTGTACAAATCAACTCTTAGTTGAATATTATACAAGTAAAAGCATAATTTCATATAAGGGATAACATATGAGGAGCCAGGGTGTTTGTTTTTTAGAGGCTCTGAATCTGAATCTAAACCGCATTTAAACGGGGAAAAAAAACTCATGTTTGAACCGCACGTTTGCTTGCTGGTACTATTTTTTCTTTCTTTTCTTTTTTTTTTTTTTTTTTTTCAACAAGAGGCATTCAGACACCCCTCCAAGTCTAGACCATTAAGATCTTACTGCTCTTGACGCGTCTGACGAAAAAAAAAAAAAAAAAAAAAAAAAAAAAAAAAAAAAACGGTCTGAACGACCGAAATGTCTGACCGCGTCTGAACGGTTCAGATTAAGAGGCTGTTAAGAGCCTCTTTATCAAAAACAAACACCACCTAACTTTTAAGTTTTTCTCAAATAGGCCACCAATTTATTGAAATAATTTATAAGTCACCCAACTATGTATTTATCTTCGTTTACACCAATTCAGATCAAATTTAATCCAACTAATTATCAAACGGAAATATTGAACCAATACGAGTAAAAAACTATTAGCGAAATTTCAGTTTTATCAATATAAATTCATACTTAAATTTCGGGTATAATCGGTATTTCACATCAAAATTTTCATCTGTATTGCTTGGATAAGCTAGAGGTTGGTTATTTATTTATATTTTCTAGTTTTCGAGCATATATTTGGTCGGAATTTGTGTAAACGAAACAAACATATAGTTGGACAGCCTATAAGTTCGTTTCAATAAATGGGTGACCTATATGTTGAAAGTCGAAAACTTGAGTAGCTTCCATACATATTATCCCTTTCAATAAAGATCTCGAGGTTAACGATTTTGATAAGACTCCAGAGCTTAACGAGCTAAGTGTTTTTATACTCGAGCTCGAATCAAACCTTACTCACTTTGTTCTTGCTTGACTCAGTTTAAATCAGTGTTCTAAAAGGCGCGCCAAGGCGCGAGGCGTGGCCTCGGCGCCACGAAATGGACCAAGGCGTGAGGTCTAGGCGTTGTGTGAAAATGCGTGGAATAAGGCGCGAAAAGGCGTGCAAAGGCGCGCCTTTTTGGTAAGGTGTGGCGCCATTTTTAGAAGCATTTAGGGGATTTATGGTTTTGGGCTTGAATTTCAAGTATTTGGGTTATTTTATTTCTTGGGCCTCGTAATTTCAAAACTTAATTCCTACTTGGGCATCGTATTTGGGCCTGACTACTTGGGATTTGTGCTTTTGTATTTGAAATTGCTCTTATAAAATGATATAAAATTATAAATACATAAATTTATAAATATTTTGTTGCCGCCTTAAGCGCGCCTTAAAAAACGTCAAAGCTTCGCAAAGACGCGTAAGGCTTGAGGCGTGGTTGTGCCGCCACGCCACGCCTCACGCCTTTTAGAACATTGGTTTAAATCAAGCCGGTTTCATCTAGCTTCAAGTTGCTTAAGCTAAGGTGAGCTAAAATTGAATCGCCTTTTAATTTANCATAAATTTATAAATATTTTGTTGCCGCCTTAAGCGCGCCTTAAAAAACGTCAAAGCTTCGCAAAGACGCGTAAGGCTTGAGGCGTGGTTGTGCCGCCACGCCACGCCTCACGCCTTTTAGAACATTGGTTTAAATCAAGCCGGTTTCATCTAGCTTCAAGTTGCTTAAGCTAAGGTGAGCTAAAATTGAATCGCCTTTTAATTTATTACTTCTGTAGCCCAATAACCTTTGCTTTCTTTTGGATTGGGCTATGGCGTGAAACTCCCATTCTTCAAATTCAAATTGTGGAAAACTTTCCTTGGAATGCAAACTAGCAATATTTTGAATCTATAAAATTTTACTTGCATAAATACACATACATGCACATGTAAATAAAAATTGATTCAAGAAATGGGATTCAAAATCCAGAAAACACAAAAATAGAAATAACTAGTCGTGACATAATTGATGCGGCACATGGAACATCTCAATCAATACAAATCTATGTATATCTTTTGTTAACTATTTTATCATTTTTTCTAGAGAAAAATGTTTACGATTGTTAATTTTTATTATTTTCTTCTTAAGAAAGTAAATATAGAAAATTACAACAAAATTATTTGATACAAGGTACGGTAAATTAGCCCAGCTTAATATTAAATTTACATTTTTGAGAGCTGGATTAACCCTATATGGTAAAATGACAATTTTTTCCCCCTTGGATAAAGACCAAAATTCCCTAAAGGAAGGGCAATCATGGAGCTTCGAATGAAGATCCAAACCCCCTAGCTAGATTACAAAAAACCAATAATCTTACACGTTTCTTTGTTGGCAAACACATGCCATTCTATATACTCTAGATGGCAATATTGCTCCCTACTATCTAAAGACACAAACTTTCTAAAGAGGGTAATTAGGAAAACCCAAGACAAATAGCTCAATGATGCTCTAAAGATCAACTGATCAAAAAAAATCTTTTTACATGATGTTAAATCCTTTATTTTACATGATGTCCAACTATGTAACCCAAACGTCTAGCCAACATCAATGAATCGTCTTGTCTATTATTGACATGTACAAGTCTTTTTTATAGTACAAAACTCAAATTTTCTTTATAGTAGCTAATGACCTAAACTTATGAAAGAGGGTAACTAACCAAATTCATGTACATAGTCCAATGATGTAGCTAACATGATGGAATCATTTGGTCTATATATGTTGAACAAAACACATGGTATCTTTTTTTTAAGTTGCAAATGACAATAATATAATAACATCATGCCTATAAAAGAACACTGGAAGCTCACTACACTCCTAATAGTTTAGTATCTTTAAAAGGGATTCTTTGTGATCAAGAAACTCAAGAGGCTAGATGGGTGGTGAAAGACAAGAAATTAATGAAGACAAAAAGATAGAAGAACAAGAAGAGGGATTAGCTTCAAAGATATGGGATTGTGGTAGTCCTTTATATGATTCATATGAGTTGGCATCGATCACAAATGTTTTAGATAGACATCTAATGAAGTTTCCGTATCTTATAAATCGATCAACAAGGTCACTTGTTCGTCCATCATCTTATCCGTCATCGTCGCCAGTGCCACTAACGTCGTCAATGGATTCATATCCGTCAAGAAAGAAGAATGAGTGTTTATCCTTGCCCTCATTCAAGTTGTGCAAGATAAAGATGAACAAGGGTTGCAAGGTGAAAGTTGGGATTTCCAGAATTTGTCAAAGGTTTGTTTTATGGAGGAAATGATCATATATATATAATTAAGAAAGTTTGCTTAGTTTCTTTTCCCCTTTGTATAGTTTCTTACGCACTGTTCTCCAGTTTTATATTAAAAGAAAAGAAAAGAAAAGAGAAGAACAGAGGTGAAGAAGAAAAGAAAAGAAGCAATTTCAGTTATATTAAGCTTAGATCTTCTTCTCAGATCATTTCTTTTCTATCCAATTCATTCCTTAAAAAAACTCAAGAACACAACATCATTTTTAGTTCTTTCTATTTCATTTCTTTTCTCCTCAATTTCAAACTCAAGAACATAGTGTAAGTTCATGTATATTTGTAAGTGTAGTTTTTACGTACTTTTAATGAATAATTGAATATGAGCTGAGTATTTCTGAAAATGGTAATCTCTCAAGTTGGGTTATTGTTTGTACCTTTTTTTCATTTCGATATAGTTTAGATTGTTTGCATAACTTTATGATATACAGCCATGTTATATAGTTAAATCAATATGTTTTTTTCTCAATGAGTTAAAATGACATTTTAAAGAAAAAATAAAGTGAACGAATAGGATTCTAAGGATCCAACATTTTTTTACTATAACTAGTCAAAGTAAGTTGCTTTTTTTTATCTTCACAAAACAAAGTGTCCGATTGGATTGACTTGTGAATCCAATTGCATGTATATATTTAATTGGGGTAAAGCTAAAGATACGCAACATATTTGTTCAAATAAACACATCTACGTAATATACTTTCTAAAGTGTCAAAGTTACGCAACATAAATTCAAAAAATTTTCAATCTACCCAATATTACCGGGTATTAGCAGGTTTACCGGTTACCATTACACACATGTCTTTTTCTTTTCTTTAATTAAATCCACGTGGATATATTAGTCGATTTGTTAGGGTTTTATTATTTTTAACACTTTCTCAAACGTTGTACATATAAAAACGGATCTATACTCATTAAACGCAAAAATCACACACTCATCAAAACACACACATTATCCGTATGATTGACAGTGATAATTAAAGGTATGATTTATAAACCCTAATTTTGATATCCCCAATTTTGGAACCCTAATTTTGTCAATTATGTAATTACTGAATTGTGGAACCCTAATATCTTATTTACAAATGCAGGTAACTAATGGGTGATCTCACGGTAAGACTCCATCACGATGGGGTTTTTGTCCCCAATCCTCTCAAGTACATTACTGGTGAGTTGCAGATAATCAATGACATTCAGTTTGAAGAAATGGAAGTTGACGAGTTGTTTCAAGTTGTGGAAAGGTTAGTGGTTTATAAGCCTACAGGATTGTATTTTTGTATTCCTGGAACAACATTGTCTAGTGGGATTAGGGAGCTTAAAACACAGGATGATATGGAAGAGTTTTTGGTTTTAGGATATCAAAATGGCAATAGGATGGACTTGTACACTGAATATAATGGTTATGATGTTTTAGAGTACCTTAATAATGATAATTTGCATAAGCCTAGTGGTGATGTTAGGGAAGTGGATGAGGAAGTAGATGAGCAAGTGTCTGAGGATGATGTGATTGAGAATGTTGAGTTTCATACAGAAGGTGAAGAAAATGTAGTATTTGAGAAGCTGACATTAGATGATCCTTTTTTAACCAAGCTTGTAGGTAAGGGTAACTTCATAGGTAAAAGAGATGACCCTATACCACCTTTAAGTGGTACTTATATAGCTGAAGAAGACCCTGAGAATGATGCCATAGATCCTAAGTTTAAGGTCAAAAGGGGTGTGAAGTATCCCTCATACAACCCAAACACACCTTGGGATGAATTTGTGCCAATCCTAGGAATGAAATTTGAGAATCCTGAACAACTGAAAATTGCACTTGCTGATTACGGTGTCAAACATGGATACCAGTTGTGGTATTATAGGAGTGACTACAAGTCTCTTCTTGTTTACTGTGCTAGAGATGTAACTTTGGGTAGGTGTGCTGGTAGAAAGAAAAAAAATAAGAAAAAAAATGCAGATTTAGAGGGTGCAAAAGTTAAGAAGAAGAAGTTCGCAAAGGTTAGTAAAACACCAGTTAAGGATCAACCAAAGGTGAAAGTGAAAGATTTGCTTAAGCATTGTCCATTTAGGTTATGGGCTTCTTGGATGGGTGGTGGTGAAAGATCTTTCCAAATCAAAACCTTATATTCAGACCATAAGTGTACAAGAAAATACCACATGGGTTCACTTGTTACATTTAGATGGATAGCTAGGCATTATGCTGATGTGATTATCAAGAATCCATCAATGACTTATAGGGCTATGAAAGATGATATAAGAGACAAGTTTATGATTGATGTCAGTGAAGGTCAATGCAAAAGAGCAAAGCAATTGGCTTTGTATGAACATGAAGGGGGTCTCATTGAGCATTATGGTAAGCTTTGGGAATACAGACAAGCAATACTTGAGTCAAACCCTGGTTCTACATGTCATTTAGATGTTATGCCTGGTGATAATGGACAGTTACGCTTTCAAAGGTTGTATGTGTGTTTCAAGGGTGTGAAGGATGGGTGGATTGCTGGTTGTAGAAAGGTGATAGGTTTAGATGGATGTTTCATCACGCATACTTGTAAAGGCCAACTGTTGACTGCAATGGGAAGAGACGGAAATAATCAAATGTTTCCGATAGCCTGGGCAGTAGTGGATGTCGAAAATAAGAACAATTGGTGCTGGTTCTTGTCACTTTTAAGTGATGATCTTAATCTATCCAATGGTCTTGGATTGACAGTCATTTCAGATGCTCACAAGGTAATACCAATATTTGTTTTATTAAATGATTTGAAACTAATTTCATAAATTAATACTGACTACACTATGTTTTGTATGCAGGGTTTGATTGAGGCAGTCAAGACTTGGCTACCACAAGCTGAGCACAGACATTGCACAAGACACTTGTATGCTAACTTCAAGAGAAAATGGAATGGTTTGGAGTACAGAAGACTGTTTTGGGGTGCTGCATGTTCAACCATTGAGCAAAATTTTAACAACAAAATGAATGAGATAAAACAGCTGGATGAGGAAGCCCATAAATATCTCATGGATAGGAATCCAAGTTCATGGTCCAAGGCATTCTTCCAGACTGATTCATGTTGTGCTTCCTTCGAGAATGGTATTTCAGAGAGCTTCAATGGGAAACTTCTTGGTGCTAGAGGTAAGCCTATTATCACTATGCTTGAAGATATTAGGGTTTATATAATGCAAAGAACATGGTGCATGAGTGAAAAAGCTGCTAAGTTAGATGACACAATAACACCATCTGTTAGGAAACTTTTAGAGCGTTTAAAAAGAAATTCAAGGAAATGGCAGGTTGTGCCTAGTGTTTATCAAGTAGTTGAAGTTAGGAAAAAGGATCAAGCCTATGGTGTGAACTTGATGACCAGAACATGTCACTGTAACCTATGGCAACTTAGTGGAGTGCCCTGTATACATGCTGTAGCTGCATTTATGCATTTTAAGATGGAACCAGAAGTTGGTGTTAGTGACTGGTACTCCCAATCAAAGTGGTTTGACACTTATCAATACTCCATCAAACCTGTGTTTGGTTCAAAATTCTGGAAGCCAACAACTAATCCTCCTCCATTTCCCCCCATTGTGAAAAAGACACCTGGTAGACCAAAGAAAAACAGAATCAAGCACCCAACAGAGGAATTGAATGAACATTCAGTTAGTAGGGTGGGTAGAGTGATAACATGCCAAAACTGCCAAGGAACCGGTCACAATAAAACCACATGCACTCAACCTAAGAAACCTAAACCACAAAAGCAATTCAAACCTATCAAAAAACCTAAGGTGGTGGCTCCTACTAAGAGGAAAAACAAAAAAGCAGTGGGTGAAACTAGTAAGGCTGGTGCTTTAAGAAACAAAATAGCTTGTGAAGCTGGAACTAGTAAGGCTGGTGTTGGTGGATCTGCATCAATGAACACAGAGGTAATTAATGATTATCTCAATATCACCATCTGTTATTGAATTGACATTATATTTTTTTTCTTACATTAACTCTCCTTTTTTATC
This sequence comes from Artemisia annua, assembly GCA_014162995.1. NCBI lineage: Eukaryota > Viridiplantae > Streptophyta > Magnoliopsida > Asterales > Asteraceae > Artemisia > Artemisia annua. Next base: position 74,551 of record LBNU01039369.1, read on the forward strand.
ATTATTATCTTGTGACTTAGGATCAAAATGCAATGCATGAGGTTATGCAACAAGTTTTGGATGAAGAGGAAAGGGCAAGGGAAGAAAGACAGAAAAGGGAAAGGTCAGATATAGAGCATAATGGAAGGGTTTATCAAGACTGGTCAGACATTGAATTGGAACAAGCTCAATGGCCATCAGATGGTTTGGCAAAACCCACTACATTAAGTGTCCTTGAAGCTGTTGATGAAGCTCATGAGTTACTCAATGCTGAACTACCTAGCATAACAGAACATGGTGTTAGTATGGAGGTAAGCCAATCTGAGCAGCCAAATAATGAAGCTCCACCATCTCAACCTTTGGATGTTGCAACTTCTGAAAGTCAGACCAATATGCAACCAAGGCAACCAAGGCAGAGACCTGTTATAAGACCAAGAAACAAGTCTGAGAGGATTGCAAAAAGGAGGAAGTTCAATTTCCCAGCAGATGGCACTGGGACATCCAAAGACAACCCTTTCACCCTCTAAACTTTTTAAATTATGTTGTAATGTGTCTGTGCAGATGCCTATGAACAATGTGGCACTTATTTTGTATGTATTTTGTGCCTGTGTCTGTGCAGTTTAGTGGTAAATGTTAAGTACTTAAGTTAGTGGCTTAATAGACAAGTATGTTGGCAAACTTTGTTCACATATTTGTCTATTAAACCTTAAGTGGCACTTCTTTTGTTAATGTGATGTTGTGCCTGTGTAGTCAGGTTAGTGGTTAAGTTAGGGTCACAAAGTTGGTCACAAAGATGGCACTTCTTTTGTTAATGTTGAAATGTGCCTGTGCAGTCTGTTAGTTGGTGACACATCTTTTGTACATGGTCTTGTGCTTGTGCAGTTATGATGCACATATTTTGTACTCACAAATGGTTTAAATGGTGAATGCAGTTTCCATAATATATGTGCACATCTTTTCTTTATGTTTATATTTCCATTTCCATTATGTATATCTTTCCAGAATGCAACATATCCAGAATGTTGCAACATATATGAATGCACATCTTTTCTTTATGCTTGTGCAGTTATTTGAACAAATATGTTGCAACTTTATGAATGCTGTTTCCATAATATATGTCTATCTTTCCAGCTTGTGCAGTTAAATGGTGAATGCAGTTTCCATAATATATGTCTATCTTTCCAGTTTCCAGAATGCAACTCTATGTCTAACTTTCCAAAATGCAGTATCATTGAGCATTATGATGCACATCTTTATGTTTATCTTTCCAGGAACAATGTATACCATACAACAAGCATTTCATTGAAACAAAAGAGTATACATTCATAACCATCCTTACATACATTAAGTTACATACATTTCCCCAAAAGACATTTCCTACATCCATAACCATCCTAACATACATTACTACTGCTAGTCATATTACATTCATAGAGCAACCAACAACATGGCAAAGCAGATGATTAACAGAAACATCATGAAATTTGCCATCCTCCTCCACTTGCACAAATTTGCTTGTGTGTTTTCCAATTCAGCCTCCATTTGTGCCTTGTAAATCTCCAACTCATGTCTGTTAACTCCTTCTTCAAACACTGATCTTTCTTCATTGTTCATTGTCACATACAAATCATACATGGTGTGTTTATACCAGTAAGAGTTCAACTCACCATCAATCCAAAAGAAGTCATCACATCTGTCTTGGACAAACTACATAAGAGAAATAAAATTAAAATATACAAATCAAACTTAAAAATATAAACTTTGAAACAACAAATGATTGTAACTTTTCTTACAGATGGTTTGGGGCACACAAGAAAACGACGGCCTGGGTTTCTCTCTGTCCATGAAACCCTTCTTGCCAAACGAAGCCTACATTTGCAATGAGTAGGGAAGGAACGATTCCGAACACTTGATGATGAAGATGAAGCCATTTTGTCTCAGGAAGGGTTTAATTGATTTAGGGGTTTTAATTTGTGGGGGGGTTAGATATTAGGGTTTTAATTTGGGGGTTTAGAAATTAGGGTATATAAAGAAGGAAATGGAAATGGATTGGGTTAATTTTTCCAGTGTTGGGTCAAATAATGCCACGTAGATACCATTAAGAAAAATAAAAAAGCCAAGTTGGAAAAAACCTGCTAATACCCGGTAATATTGGGTAGATTGAAAATTTTTTGAATTTATGTTGCGTAACTTTGACACTTTAGAAAGTATATTACGTAGATGTGTTTATTTGAACAAATATGTTGCGTATCTTTAGCTTTACCCCTATTTAATTTTCACCGTCCTATTAAAACATGACGTGCTGATGCATGTATGTATATACTGGAAAGTGAAACTTAATAGTAAATTAAAACGTGTATAAATACTAAGCTCTTCTATCATATGTCATAGTTGAATATCATATCACTTAATCAAAGCAACTATACAATTATGTATTGTATTGTCTATTTGTCTTGCACTACATCTTTTTCTTATATTTTCCACCAGTTTCGCACTGTGTGTCAGTTGTCAAACATACAATTCCACCTTCTATTGGGCTTCGAATTTAAGATAACAATGGATGGGCCTAAGGGCTACTGTTTTTTTTAGGTGAAGATTTAGGTTTCTTAAACGGTAGTACGGTACTAAACTACTAATGGAGTAGTTTATAAGATTGTGCTAGATTTTACCAAAAAAAATGCGTCAGATTAACTACAAGACCATTGCTAGTGGGTTGCTGTAATAACAACATCTCATCATGGTTTTGGACTTTTGGTTTATATGCAAGCCCATTTGAGTATTTTAAGTTTTGAGCTAGTCCATTGGGTTTGTAACTTAATCCCATTGGCACCGACAGTCTTACCACTAGTCACTCACTAGTATGTTTATTGATTGTTGCCATAAATATTGTCTTTGTCATTGTGATGGACAAAATTACTTTATGATTCAGTTACGGCCAATAAAAAAGTTGTTGATAGAAGAAGATATATGTCTTTGTACGTGAAACACATGTTTTGCATATTTGTAACATCACACATTCACATGCACCTAATTTATGTGTTGGTTGCACCATCAGTTTCTCTAGAACAGTTGTGTATCAAACATTTTTTTTTTGTCTTATGTTATGCAAAACGTCCAATATTTCACATAAATCGGAAGCGTGCATGCGGTTAGACTCGGTTAATTTGCTAGCACCTAGCAGACCCCAAAACGGGTTAGGTGGATAATTTGCTATCACACCCACAGTTCTCTATCAATGTGTTCTTAAGTTAAATTTTATGTGGANGGAAATGAAAATGAAACATGAATATACTTTGTGTAAAGACTAACGAGACTGGCGTCGGCCGGCGGAGTATTTTTGCGTTTGTATGTTGGCGGGTTGGTTTTGGAATTTTTTTTTTTTATTGGAATATGTTTTTTTAACTGATTTTGGAAGATTACAATGCATTCTGTCAGTGTAAAACTTAAGGATTCGGTGTACGAAATCAGTTAAAAAAACATTGTTTTGCTTTTGCAGTTATAGTTAAGGTGTATACATGATATATAATAGAATGGTGCCGGCCGGACGCGTTGCAGTTTGCCCTTTTTTGTTGTATTTATAAATGTTTTTAAGATTTAGAAGAGTAAGAATGGAGTAAAATAGTAACACTTTTACTTTGATTTCAAACGGTACAAAAAAAAAATTTATACATTTACATGGAGAAAAATACTTATACATTTACATGTACACGGTGTTCACTTCTTATATGAATTTCATGTTTAACTTCGTGCCTTGGTTGCAAAATCCATGATGAAGCTAAACTTTTCTTTTCCTCATTGATTCTCCACTCAAGACGTGGTCAACTTTTTATGACAACCACGATAAAAAATATGTAGCAGCAGTCTAAAAATGAAAACATTTGTCAAAAAATTTAAAACACAAAAGTAACGACATAGCACCTTTGGCAATAGCTGCAGCCATCCTTACTTCCTACCATCCAAAAAGATGCTTATCAGCAACATAATTCTTAAAATGTTTAAACATTACTTATGAAAAAAAGTTAATCACTCAGAAAATAATGCGAAAATGGCAAAGGTTAAAAGTCTAAAAAACTTCATACCACTTATTTATATTTAACAGTCACAGAAAAAAGTAACAACGGCACTTGCCTTGAATCGTTGAATGCATTTGTGAATGAAAGGAACGCGGTAATCGAGATAATTCTGCTCAAACATTGAACGTAGCCTCCTTTATAAAAGTTCCACAACTTGCGGGCTGGTGAGTTTTTTTTGTCGCGTTTGGTTTTTGATGTTTTTTTATCGAAGGCATGCGTCGGGGTGGTCTAATAAAGCCCGCCATAAACAGCAGAGGCAACATCAGATTTACCTGCAATTTCCCTTACAATGATACAATGTGATGTTTAAACGGTCCATTTTGGCACCGTGTTTTGCAAACTCCTGATGAATTTTAGGGCTGCATACATGATCCATGAAAGATAGTGGCACTCAAATAACATCTAACACACGTTTAAACAAATGAAGAAAATTGGCTCGTAACATTTATATCATCCAAGAGTCAAAATATACACACTTTAATAATATCGTGTCAAATAGTCTCTAATCTAAAAATTCATATCGAAATGGAAGCTTGAAGCTGTAAGTCTCATAAAAAACTTATATCATTAAAAAGTAGCCTATTTTCAAAAGAATTAAGAATGTCTTCAACTATGCATCATGGGTCGAATAACAGTGACTGAAGGAAGTGAAAGACCAATGACCTACTTAAAGTTAGTTACAGCGAGCAGGCCTTTCAAAATAGGTCGCATGATTTGACCAGGCGGCGTTTTGTACCTGCACAAAACAAACTATGTATTAAACTTTATCAAACAAAGAAAACCGATTTTAGATCTAATCAAGACCTACAAAATAGTTTGCCACATTTCTGAATACCCAAACTCTTTTAAACCTGATGCCTTTTTTGTCTAGATCTAAAGCAATGCTGGTAGGTCACTTCTACCTTTACTTTTAGCATTTTACACCTATCTAAAGTTGCATATAAGATATACTAATCGTGCTATAATACATACCGAGAATGGTGGCAGACGGCCGCGTTGTGGGTGGCGCGTTTTTTTTGCTATTGGCATGGGAGGCTTTTGTGGAACCTTGAGTATGGCCAAGTACTTTGTTTTGGCCGTATGTTTCGGCTTCTACAGGGTATCGTCAACGGGTGTAACATTACGTAATCTGGTGAAAGCATGAACAAATAATAGGTTAACTAAAATTGGGCATCCATTCGGCTACGCTTCTAATTGGAACCATCAACTTCCATATTCTCATCTGCAGTTCAGCAAAAGGCCCTGATGAATAATAGTGTAATTTCCAAGGATAGATGGGAAACAAAAGAGAATAATGCGAAAAAATAGTCTGCACCAAACTACTTGGCACACCATTCTCTTTTATTTCGCATCTTTCCTTGGGAAAGAACACTGTACCACTGATCAGGGCCTTCTGCTGAACTGAATATGGCAATGTGCATAACACAAGTTAAGTATAGGATTTTTAAGGTGATATTAGTGCAAATATAAAATATTCTTACCCCAAAAGAAGGCGTCGAGTTAAAGCGGATCTGTTTACAGTTGCATGTACTTGGGCCGCGTATAAAAAAATTCAAATTAGCTTACGAAAGATAAACAGGAATACCTAAATAGCATTCTGGACTGGCATGGGGGGTTATGGATGTTGGTCAATATCTGGGCCAATTCTGAAGCAACGTATCCGTGTTAAGAACGTTATACCTAACATCGTTGAACATGGATACGTTGCTTCAGAATTGGCAGAACCGCGGTTGGTTCCTTCAGATGGGAGTGACGTCACACAATTGCCTGCAAAAAAATATGAAATCAAAAACAAAAAAATTGTAACACTTTCAGTTTGTTTCGTAAGCTCTATATAACCTTATTTTGTAGGCTCAAGCATAACAGTCGAAAACAAATATCGGAATATGTGCTGTAACAGGGCCTGTTGTTCGACTTATAAAGAAAAAATATTTATCGAAACATCAAAAGGCAGAATAATTGTAAAAAAACAGTTTGGAAGCGCAAATCCAAATACTCGGCAAGTAATGTGGAACGTAATACATGAATATTGGTAATAAAGTATGTCCACATTTTTCAAGAAGCATAAAAAGAAACCGGCAAATGTCATAGCTGTGAATCGAGAAACATGT
>LBNU01039369.1:80746-125615 GCA_014162995.1 Artemisia annua
TTTTTTTTTATTGGAACATGTTTTTTTAACTGATTTTGGAAGATTACAATGCATTCTGTCAGTGTAAAACTTAAGGATTCGGTGTACGAAATCAGTTAAAAAACATTGTTTTGCTTTTGTAGTTATAGTTAAGGTGTATACATGATATATAATAGAATGGGGCCGGCCGGACGCGTTGCAGTTTGCCCTTTTTTGTCGTATTTATAAATGTTTTTAAGATTTAGAAGAGTAAGAATGGAGTAAAATAGTAACACATTTACTTTGATTTCAAACGGTACAAAAAAAAAATTTATACATTTACATGGAGAAAAATACTTATACATTTACATGTACACGGTGTTCACTTCTTATATGAATTTCATGTTTAACTTCGTGCCTTGGTTGCAAAATCCATGATGAAGCTAAACTTTTCTTTTCCTCATTGATTCTCCACTCAAGACGTGGTCGAATAACAGTGACTGAAGGAAGTGAAAGACCAATGACCTGCTTAAAGTTAGTTACAGCGAGCAGGCCTTTCAAAATAGGTCGCATGATTTGACCAGGCGGCGTTTTGTACCTGCACAAAACAAACTATGTATTAAACTTTATCAAACAAAGAAAACCGATTTTAGATCTAATCAAGACTTACAAAATAGTTTGCCACATTTCTGAATACCCAAACTCTTTTAAACCTGATGCCTTTTTTGTCTAGATCTAAAGCAATGCTGGTAGGTCACTTCTACCTTTACTTTTAGCATTTTACACCTATCTAAAGTTGCATATAAGATATACTAATCGTGCTATAATACATACCGAGAATGGTGGCAGACGGCCGCGTTGTGGGTGGCGCGTTTTTTTTGCTATTGGCATGGGAGGCTTTTGTGGAACCTTGAGTATGGCCAAGTACTTTGTTTTGGCCGTATGTTTCGGCTTCTACAGGGTATCGTCAACGGGTGTAACATTACGTAATCTGGTGAAAGCATGAACAAATAATAGGTTAACTAAAATTGGGCATCCATTCGGCTACGCTTCTAATTGGAACCATCAACTTCCATATTCTCATCTGCAGTTCAGCAAAAGGCCCTGATGAATAATAGTGTAATTTCCAAGGATAGATGGGAAACAAAAGAGAATAATGCGAAAAAATAGTCTGCACCAAACTACTTGGCACACCATTCTCTTTTATTTCGCATCTTTCCTTGGGAAAGAACACTGTACCACTGATCAGGGCCTTCTGCTGAACTGAATATGGCAATGTGCATAACACAAGTTAAGTATAGGATTTTTAAGGTGATATTAGTGCAAATATAAAATATTCTTACCCCAAAAGAAGGCGTCGAGTTAAAGCGGATCTGTTTACAGTTGCATGTACTTGGGCCGCGTATAAAAAAATTCAAATTAGCTTACGAAAGATAAACAGGAATACCTAAATAGCATTCTGGACTGGCATGGGGGGTTATGGATGTTGGTCAATATCTGGGCCAATTCTGAAGCAACGTATCCGTGTTAAGAACGTTATACCTAACATCGTTGAACATGGATACGTTGCTTCAGAATTGGCAGAACCGCGGTTGGTTCCTTCAGATGGGAGTGACGTCACACAATTGCCTGCAAAAAAATATGAAATCAAAAACAAAAAAATTGTAACACTTTCAGTTTGTTTCGTAAGCTCTATATAACCTTATTTTGTAGGCTCAAGCATAACAGTCGAAAACAAATATCGGAATATGTGCTGTAACAGGGCCTGTTGTTCGACTTATAAAGAAAAAATATTTATCGAAACATCAAAAGGCAGAATAATTGTAAAAAAACAGTTTGGAAGCGCAAATCCAAATACTCGGCAAGTAATGTGGAACGTAATACATGAATATTGGTAATAAAGTATGTCCACATTTTTCAAGAAGCATAAAAAGAAACCGGCAAATGTCATAGCTGTGAATCGAGAAACATGTACCTGTGTTTTAGACAGAACAACTGTAACCGTTGTTGTACCAAGTAGCTTTATTTCTAGTTCTTCTAGCATCCTCGTATAAGGCTCATGTCCACCTGATGCAGCAGTTGTGAAAATCTTCCTGTAAAACGATGGCAGCATATTCGTTACAACTCCAGAACAATAGAATAGTGTATACGGTCTGTCAAAAACAAATAAGCTTATGAGTTTGATATATTATTTGCTTTAGTGCTATAATTTCTTTACCTGGTTGAAAAACAAACCCAATTTCTCGAATCAGCACCAATGTACTGACCTATGAATCGAAACAGACCCCTACAATCACACTATAATTGATGAGTAAATTACTATATGAGTTTAAAGTATATGAAAGTTAATATGGAATTACGTTTAATAAGAGCTACTTACACTCACTCGGCTTGTCATGGTCTTTGGAATACCCCACCTGCAAATATTTAAAATCTAATTCAGAAAAGAAAAAAAAATCCAGCATATGATACCACAAAATTAATAAAAGTTGGTGAAACCATACCTCAGAAATCTTAGAGAATTTTAGCAAATGATACCACAAATTTAATAAAACTTGGATCATTGACAAACGATGGATCTGGTCCAATATCTGCGCGAATTCTCAAGCAACATATCCGCGTTAAGAACGTCAAACCTAACATCCTTGAACATGGATATGTTGCTTGAGAATTGGCAGAACCGTGTTTGATTCTTTCAAATGGCAGCGGCCTTACAGAATGCACATAACCATGATGTCAACCTATTTTTTAAAGATTTATCTTTTTAGTTGTCCATAACTAAATAGGATGTAATTTTGATCGTGTGAAGCTCAGATCTGCAGTTCCTTGGGCTGCTTGACATACTCGGTATGGCTGCACCCACGTACTGTTTGTGGTTACCCTGCCAATATACCAGAGTGCGCGAGCCACCATCAACGGAAAGAGAATGTGCAGAAGTATTCACCATCGCTTCCGAAAGGCTAAGAATAAGCATGGCTGTTAGCACGTGGCACATGTTGCAGGATACAAACAACCATATTAGGTGTTGCACCTTAATAAGGTGTCACATGTGGAACGCAGAAAAGGGAAGCTCAGGTATGTACTTTCTTTGGGAGTTTCACACAACTGTCATCGCTGCACCACAGGCGGCGAGTGTGCTTAGTCCGGCTATATGTCCAGAATAAATGAGATGGCAAACTGACGTACTTTGCTAGGCCATTATAAGTGTATATTAAATCAGTAAGCAATAGGTGATTGATTCACCGATTAACAGGGTCTAGAGAAAATGGAAGTTCAGATCTGCTATTTCCTGGGCGGCTTCACACATTTGGCATGGCTTCGCCCGCGTACAGCTAGCGGTCACCGTGCCTATACACTCGGATGGGTGAGCCACCAGCAGAAGAAAAATACTTTCCATAAGAAGGCATCATCGCTTCCGCAAGCATAGGACTAACCATGACTGCAATGTTGCATACCAATAGAAACACTAATGGCAAGCGTATACTGAAATGCAATCAAGCTTCGTGAAGCTCAGATCTGCAGTGCCTTGGGCTGGTTCACATACCCGACATGGCTGCACCCACGGACTGTTTGTGGTTACCCTGCCAATATACCAGAATGTGCGAGCCACCATCAAGGGAAAGAGAATGAGCAGAAGTATTCATCATCGCTTCCGAAAGGCTAATATACCAGAAGAAACTATGATCGCTTCCGAAAGCATAGGACTAACCATGACTGCAATGTTGCATACCAATAGAAAGACCGATGGCAACCATATATTGAAATGCAATCAAGCTTCGCTGATTGAATGGATGTCAGATAGGTAATGGGTGACTCAATAGTCACGTGGCTGACACGCCATTCAATCAGCAAAGATGGATTGTCATACCAAAGAAAACGAAAAAGGGTATCATAAGAAAAGTTATCGCAAGTTAGTGGATCTTGTCGTTCGGTATCTGAGCTCATTGGTCAACCAATCGTTCAACAGACGTGCGTGTGCATAAGACATTGCAACTATACGCAGTGAGTCTATCGCCTCTATGTTTTGAAGTTGAAAGGCATGGACTCACATTAAGCATATCAACCTGAACCGCACATAAGACAATGAATAAGGCAATTTATAAGTAAGTATACAAACATAGTTTTAGAATAATCGCACCTTGCAAGAATCTGGATAAGGATTTCTTAGCTTGTTTTGTTTTAGACGACCAAATAAGCAGACCATGGACCACACAAACAGGCCAAAAGAGCCCATGATAGTTCAAAGAGACATCCGAGTAGGCCTAACGCCAAAAAAAATTTAACGACAAAAACCATTAAGGAGATGTCTGTTTAACCTTATACATGACTTATGAGCCTATCAGCTTATACGCACCTTATAGTTTATGAGGCTTGCAGCCTCATATGAGTTTACCACTATACGATAAACTTACATAACCCATAACTTTCAAAATAAGTACCAAAATTAGGGCTTATAAAATATAAGGCGAAATCAAATAACCTCATAAGGCCGCATATAAGCTTAAAGAAACATCCCCTAATACAATGATACAATATTCTATGTAAATAAACCCTAGATTATTATGTTTGCACCAAATAATTATTTCATGAATAACAAAACTACTCACCCTTCGATGTAATAAGGCCGAAGAAATTCAACATACGGCTTCCACTTCTTTCTAGCAACCTGCAAATCACCAATTCGTTAACAGTTTTGCCCTGCCATAATTAAGTATACCAATTCGCATAATAAATTATACCATGGTGGGTCATGTATTAAGATTAGGGTTACTGTTTTGCCTTACCAAAAGAAAACCCATAAATCGAAACCCTAACAATCACTCCATATCTGATTTAACGCCACCTTCAGCAGGACCGATCATGAGTGCCTTCGTCATCGTAGCTGATATGCAGGTATCGTATCTTGGAAGAAGGTGCGGTTGGTATGTAATCGTACGGTGGAAGAATCCAGATAAGGATATCTTATCTCGTTTTGGTCTGGAACGTCAGGTATAGTAAATACTGATATGGGCCAGTATAAGCAAGAAAACAAAGTAAACGGGCCACAAATTTTCTTGGGCTGGACTGACGCGTTTTTTGGCGGGAAAATAGACGCACAAAACGGCGTAGTTTCGAGTCACTTTTAATATATATATATAATATGCTCATTTTGAAAGATTTCACACTAACAATTAAAGGGCATACATGTAAGTTGAATAAGTTATTTTCTTTTCCTTCATAACATGAGTTTTGGTTAGTTACCTTTCATTTTCTTCTATCTAAAAAAACCACATTTACTTTTATTTTTCTTTTCTCTTTTTGGTTTTTTTGATTTTTCTTTCTTTTAAAACTGGAGACGAGAGTGTTTATGTATAATTAGTTATTTAGTTATGTGTAACTTCACCAATGTATATATATTCTATATCTTCTTTACATAGGCTAGTTTGTTTGATTTAACTTGTGACCTAAATTACCAATATAATAAACTTGATTGTATTAGTTGCTCCAAAAAGATTTCTAAAAATTGTTAAAAAAGGTGTACTTTACCAGCTACTATATAATATAACTTAAAGTTAAACTTGAGATGGACTCGATGTTGTTGCCTGCATTTTTTATTGTGTTGTTGATTTATAATTCGAGGAAAAAGAAAATGATTTTGGTATTATTAAGCTTTCTTAAAAGGGGAAAAGAATTGAAGAGGAAAATGAAAGGAATTTTCTATAAAAAAAAAATATTAACCCTATTTTTGGGAGAAAATGAAAAAGAAATATTAATATATTTTGTGTAAAGGCTAATATACGAATTAAAGATTGATAGTAACAAACAAAGGGCATAAATGTACTTGAACAAGTTATTTACCTATTTCTCAACTCAAGAATATAAGTTATGGTTACTTTTATTACTTTCTTAATTTCCGTCTCAAGAACACACTAACTTACATATTTTATTTATTTATTTATTTTTTAAAAAAACTTTAGAACATAGTGTTAGTGTCTCTTTATTCGATGAAAATCTAAATTTTGTGTTATTGCAGGGTGACACTCGCATGAAGAAGTATTGATGCAAACCGAAATAGTTATATGAGCATTGCATGCATGAGGTAAAATCCCGTACTTACCATTGCGCAACTAACATAACATGTTTTAAAGTACGCTTTGAACTGTCGCGAAATGATACTCTTGCTAGGTTCATTCTTATAGTACGATTTGTGTATGAAATTGTCTATCAATTTGTTAAAATGGATCACTGATCTGATTTCCTCTTGTATATACCATATTGTTAACTTTTTGTGTATGAAATTGTCTATCAATTTGTTATTTCCTTTCTACCTCTTGTACACTTTTGAATAAGACAATATCAATGTGTTTTTGGAGGGAAAATGAACCTTATAGAAGACTAATTTACTGATTATGAAAGAAAATACACACAAAGCTTACAAAAAATAAACAAAAGCTCGTGCCTTTTTCGTTGCTTCATATTAAGCAATCAATTATTTAATGGTATGCCCGAATCATGTTGACATCATAATATCATCATCTAAAGAAAGTTCTATGACAAGTCCTTTTTGGTGCAATTTAATGTGAGCGTGACAAGATCCACCTTATCTCTAACAATTTTGTTTTAATTATATAGAGATCTAGTTAAGAAGTCCATGGCTTTTGAAACCCGCTATGGACAAGAGTAAGATTATTGTCGTTATATAAGATTGATTGTATATATTATTTTTGTGTGTGCAAGTTCATCATTTTAAAAATTAAGAAACCAAAAGTGAAGGAGTGTAGCTAAATGAATCATGCATATTTACATACCATCATTCATATTTATTTAGGCTTTCCGTATTTTTGCAACATATCCAAATTTTCACCGTTTAAAACTAACTTGTAACACTTTTAAATCTAGATTAAAAACTCATACCTATAAATCATGCTAAAGAAGCTTTAATATTCCTCAACAAACCCACGATTGTGCAGTTTTCATAATCTTAGGATTAGGAACCCTTGACAAAATTAACTCACCACTCACCCGCCACTTGATCGAAACTCATCATCCACTAAGTGTATGATAGATGTGATTAGTACAATCAATAATGTCAAAAGCAATATACCAAATTTACTATAACAAGTAGATTACTACCAACACACCAAGCAAAAGTGAAATCATGATAAAGGTTAAACTTAACTATGCATTTCTTGTATATGTTTACGTGTGGGCTAATGAATTATGAACATCATTTTCTATTGACAATTAGTTTAGCACTCATCGCCAAATTTTCCAAAAAATTTTCAATTTCACTTAAGGCTCATTAGTTGAGTCCTTTGAGTTCAATGCCACACCGCACGCGCCTTATATGTATAATGTATCTATATCTTGCCAAGAGTGAACCCACGCTCAACGTTTAGGTCTTGATGGACCAAATGATAAGTAATCAAAGTCTTTGATAAGTTCTTGAGTATATACTTGTATACGTGTGTACCGTCATGACAGTCGCTCATCTGCTTATGTGCATGCATACTACGACTTGATCCTATATGAAAATGTCATATGACGCAAAATTGTGAAATACAAAATGCACTATACAAAAATTGTCAATTTGTATTTTTCTTCATAATTTATTAAACTTACAATATTCTAAACATGACCCCCACAAAGATAAATCATAAATATATAAGAAGAAGAAAATAGTTCAATATTGTAGTTGAAATTTCTTATATATTTTGTTTATTACATATGGTTTAGTAGTTGGCAATCTACCGTACTCAATAGCTCATTAGCTACTGGAAACAACAAAAGGAGTGGTTGAGCTGTATGTTATTTTTTATAAACATTATTTGCCACGTTAATAAATGTAAAACTTGTTTACAACACTCACAATATAGTCTACTTTGTCGTTCCCATACGTTGTGGAGGTCAAGTGAAGACGTCACAGACGGTGCCAACTTCATACTATTCTAATACGAGCTGCTTGACCGCATAGTTCATATGAGATCCAGTCGATATTTATTGGTAGTGCTCAAGTAATAGTCGGTAATTAAACGGCTAGAAATACGTGAGTCTATTGGGGGCACACACGTATACACCGAAAGAATGCTTTTAATTAGCGTAATTAATATATTTACAGTAGATGTATTAATTATGTTAATTAATAGTTCACGAAAATGATTAACAGTCGTTAGTTATACCGTTAGACGCACTATATAACTAATAGGCTTAAATTAAATATGTTATGGACTAGTTTAATTTAAGACTTAGCCCAAAACCTATGTAAAACCCACGGGTTGTATGGATCGGCCGATTATGAGGGGTCAAGGGGTGTTTGAGTTTTACTTAGATTCTAAGTTAGGTTTTACCTATATAATGAACCTCTTGGTTCATTATTTAGAATTCATCAGAAACCTTAACTAAAGGCAAAAACCCCACTCCTTCCTTAGTCCCAAAACCAATCGAACCAACTCCCTAAACCCTTGGGTTTTCGGCCAAGATCAAGAAACAAGAAACCAAGAGTTTTTTAGTTCGTGAGCTTGAACTAGCATTCAAGCATTCTACTGTGACATGTTGTGTACGCAACCTTAGAGGCGACTTGTTTTAGTTGCTAAAGTGTTTCGTGAGACTTAGATCGATTAAGAATCATTCGTTGATCAACCGAGCAAAACCAAGAGGTTAGTAAACATGTGTGTTTATTATGCGTTAATTCATGTACATAAAACGGATCCTTATGGGACGATCTTTCCGCAGCGTTACTCGTTATAATATAGTTATATGTATAATAAATCCAAACAGTGGCATCACGAGTCATTGTTGGATGTTATGGGTTACACTAAAAAATAGGGGTGTTCATGGTTCGGGTAATAAACAGAATAAACCGAAAACCGAACCGAACCGAACAAAAAAAACCGAACCGAACTTATAACCGAACCGAATTTGTTAAAACCGAACCGAATTAAAAATTCGGTTTTCGGTTTGGATATGGGTTTTGCAGTCTGAACCGAAAACCGAATTTATATAAATATATATTATTTTTATATATTTATATTATTTTATATATAAAAAATGTCCATTAAAATTTTATACTTATATAAAAAAACAATTTTTATGGTTGAAAAATTTTTTTTTTGCCAAAATATATATAATTAAATAAAAAAAATTAAATAATGTAATTCAAGTATAAATTTCGGTTTTCGGTTTTGACCCATAACCGAACCGAACTTCGGTTCGGTTCTCGGTTCGGTTCGGCCATAGATATTTTCGGTTTTGTTCGGTTTTCGNAATTTATATAAATATATATTATTTTTATATATTTATATTATTTTATATATAAAAAATGTCCATTAAAATTTTATACTTATATAAAAAAACAATTTTTATGGTTGAAAAATTTTTTTTTTGCCAAAATATATATAATTAAATAAAAAAAATTAAATAATGTAATTCAAGTATAAATTTCGGTTTTCGGTTTTGACCCATAACCGAACCGAACTTCGGTTCGGTTCTCGGTTCGGTTCGGCCATAGATATTTTCGGTTTTGTTCGGTTTTCGGTTATGACCCAAAAAAAAATTTTAACCGAACAACCCGAACCGAACAAACCGATTAACCGAGAACCGAACCCATGAACACCCCTACTAAAAAAATGTAAAATTTGACCTAAAAACTCTTGTTTTTCGTGTCTTCTTGAACCTAATTTTATTCAACCCTTGAGATGTTTTTAAGATGTTAAAATCGACCCTAATAAAGTCTTAAAATCAGTTTCTAGAAAACCGTAGGCCAGTGGTTTACGGGTAAAAAATCCATAAGTTTTTACGTGTTACAAATCTTTCGGTTTTTGGCTTATTTAATGTGTTAATTGTTACTTATTGTAATCCATGACAACTACATGCATACTTGTCATGGATGATAAGTCAACCTCTTGTTTTAAACATAATATTAATGTATTAATTGGTTAGACAAACTAAATTATGAACTCAATTTAAAACACTTGAGTGATTTATTTTTGTTTGTTAATTGCCTGACCTTGCTGCACTAAAAATAAATTACCGTTGTTCTATCACAAATTGGACTTTGAAAATTTTTGGGAGTCCTTGACTTGTAGACTACAACTTTGTAGCTTGCTGCTAAGGTTGGGGAAGACTTCTTACTTGTCTGGTCGGGGCCTGAACTGAATTAAAAGCCATATAGTTGTGTTTTAAAAGCTATATAGTTGTGTTTTCTTTTCCTAAAGTATAACACCATTTTATTTTTATGTTCTTGCTATTTGCATCAACTTTAATTTCTATTTCCAATTTTCTAGTCACGGGACACCACAATTTATATGCTACCGTAATTCATTTTCTTATATAATTAAGGGTTTGTTACAGCAATTGTGTTTTGAATTTTATATTTAAAATTATTTCTTAAATGGCTCATTTCTAGAACGATGTTGACAAATGGATGATTTTCACGAGAAGTGTTGGATTTTCTAGAAAAAAACCAAACATCAATGACAATCAAAAGTGTATGATGTAGAAAAAATGAAAAGTACAAAATACAATGAAAACATATCAACATCATATCGTTCGCCAAGTTGATATCACCCACAAGTTTAATCTCTGACAATTCTTCATATTAACAATTTATTAGTATTTGAATAATAAAATAAAATAAGAATAAAACAAACTAGATAAACAATTTATTATTTGAATAGTAGATGAATACAAACATGAAGCTGAAGAATAATCTTTCGCCAAGTTGATATCACCACAAGTTTAATCTTTGACAATTCTTCACATTAAGGTTCACATATATTGTAAAATTATTTCTCAAATATACAAAGAAATGAAAGAGATTGATGTTCTACAGGATTTTATCTTTATGTGTTGTAAAGTCATACAACAAACCAGAAAACTAGAACACGGATAACAGGTTCAGTGAAGAACTCTGACATACCACAGCAATTTATTGATCGACTTTATAGAGATGAGGGGGAAGAAAACCGACTCTAACTTGGACTCTAAATCAGCTGTGAATACAAGCAAGAAAGATACGGGTTGGGCTTGGGACACAGGCCAAACAAACCGACTCATCCTAATCTTAACATACTTGGCTAATAAAGTTTAAACTTAACACTAAGACCCCTAGACTTATTAATAAGGTAATATAGAGACTAATATTGTAACATTAGATATCATATATGCATACTTTAAAAATCAGTAACTTTAACGAAGTGACGTGTACTTGCTATCGTTTTGCCTTGGTGATGTTGAACCCTTGATGTCAATGGCTTTAAATGTGATGAACATGAAGGGTAGATTTCTTATGTATATTATTTTGGAGACCTTACTAGCTCCCTTCCCATCTTAAATTATTCTATCTTTGCTTTTTACAAGTAAGCTAGTAAAATAAATTAAAAGACTAATAAACAAAAGTGATAAAACTTTTGCTAATTAATCATTCATTGATGCATGTGTATTTACTTAATGATCATTCATTTGACTAAGATCCACTATGTACTTGAGCTATGGTATGCACTAAAAGGTGCGCTATCTATGTGAAATAATGAATATGGCACTATAGCACTTGTGTCCTAAACTTCATAAAGCACCAACACTTATGTTTGACACTCAAGATTATAAAGAGATCATATTTATTTTATGAAAATCTGTTCTTTTTTCATCTTCGGCTAAATCTTCAGTTTCAGCAACTAACAATTATTTTCGCTAAACATACCTTACGTCAAGACTTGTTTGTCGGTTAAGGGTTAGAATTAGCCTACACAATGTAAACAATTTAGAAATTTTGTTACTTTTAATATGTGAAACACCTATTCATATTTTGCGATACTTTGACTCTTTTCATTCAGTGAATCAAGGCAACTCTATTAACTTCTTTATTATTTTATATACTATTCTACTTTTTAATTTACATTTGACAGGTTTTCTTATTTTATTCTATTTTTATGCTACACCTGTCTTAAATTTCAACACCCATCGGTAAGAGAAATAAACACAATTTTAAATATAGCTTTGTTTTTTCTGCAAAAAATGTGTTAAAAAAAAACTGTATGCATTGTCCATATGAAAATTCATGACAAGTAAAGCTTGTAAATGCGTTGGTGGCAAATTAATAGATGGAATTAAAACTGTCCAAGTGTCCTAGCTAGCTACTATAATAGCAAGACAAAAATAAAGAGACAAACTAGAAAAACAAATTTCAACAACTTAATTTCATAATTTTTTACTTATAAACTCTTATTATAGTAATCCAATGAGTGATTGAATCATACATTATATCTAAAACCTTTACTCTTTTCAACTTTTGGAGTGCATGATTGTAAATATTTTTTATATTATAAAATTTTATCTCTTAGACTTTTCAATACAAAAAGTATTCACAATAATGATATCCAAAAGTTAGACTATAGTAGTTTATCAATCATAAGTGGGTTGTGGCAAAAGCATTCACACAATTTGCTAGTGGTATGTTGAGCTATGTAGTAATTGTTCAAAAGTGGTTATGACATGATCTTGGCACTTTTTTAGTGGCTATCGTTTTGTTTGTGTTAATGTTAAGTGGTAACACCTGCAACTGTTTATGCCCCTGCTCAAAAGGAAACTGTTAATATAGGGCCAGAGAATATTTTCGAGTGAGAAATGGTTTATGAGGTTAATAAATGTCTAATGTTAAACGAGTATTATGTCTACTGTTTGGATATGAAAGTAAATGATTTGTTGTTTAATAAGGAGAAAATGACCATGGCACGTACGTGTCAATTAAAGATAATGTAGATATAATTTTGGATTGATTTTTATTTTAGATCTATCCGTCATCACTCTTTTATATTTGCTTTGTTTGTATAAAGTTTGATTTGCATAGTAAACCACTCAAATAACTTTGTTGATTGTAATGGCAAAGATCGGGAAAATTCTATTTTCCTGTCAATTTATGATGATGATGATGATAATGATGATGATGATGATGATGAGTAAAATCATCACATATTTAACTATTTTTTGGAAAGTGCTCGTTTTACTTTTTTCTGGAGGTTTGCATGATGCTAAAAGGTTAGTTTGGATTAAGTGGTTCAATGTTCTTGCTTCATTCGAAAAAAGTGGCTTAAACGTTGGCAACTTAAAGGCGTTTAACTTTGCCCTTCTTCAAAAGTGGCGGTGGAGGTTGATGTCTTATCCTCATGCGCTTTGGGTTAAAGCTAATAAAACTTTACATGGTCAAGAGGGTGGCTTCGGCAATCAGGGCTGCAACTTCAATGGAACGTGGTCAAAATTGTGGTTCATCTAACTACTTGCACTCGAAAGGTATTATTCCGGCCAATTCTTTTCGTTTTCAAGCAAGTTGTGGCACTCGCATTCGGTTTTGGAAGGACATTTGGATCGGTGATTCTCCTCTTTATACCCGTTATCATCGTCTTTTTCACTTGGATCAAGACAACGACTGTCTCATCATTGATCGTATTGATAATGGGCAATGGTGTTGTAATTGGTCGAGGATCAATCTTGGTGCCCGTAATTTGGCATACTTACGTGACATGCTTTTAGAGATTAGTCTAGCTGATATTAATGAGGGTGGAGACTCCTGCATGTGGACCTTGGGTTCGGATAGTGTGTTCAAAGTGGGGGAATCTCGACGCCTTATTGACTCCAAGATCCTTCCCTCGCTGTCTCCTCCGACTAGATGGGACAAAACTCTTCCCCGAAAAGTAAATATCTTCATTTGGAGAATGGCTTTGGACCGGTTACCTCATAGGCTGAATCTCTCTTCTCGTGGAATTGACATTCCGACGATCTCGTGTCCCTCTTGTAATGGCAACGTGGAACCTTCTAATCACATTTTCTTTGAATGTGACATAGCTAATGAGGTTTGGAATCTAGTTCGAAAATGGTGTCATATCCCTCTCCCTTTTCTTACTTCTCACGAGCATTGGATGGTTTGGTTTGACTCCTGGAACGCTTCTAACGAAAAGAAACATCGTCTCTCCGTTGTTTTTGTTTCGTCCTTTTGGTGGCTTTGGAGGTATCGTAATATTGTCACTTTTTGTTCACACCCGATGAGGAAAAGTGATATTTTCGACAACATTCGTTTGGTTTCTGTTTCTTGGCTCATCAGTAGGGCCATATGTCGTGTAATTGGATAGAATGGCTAAAAAATCCCCTGCTTCTTTTGAGTTCCTAATGTGTGTTGCTGGGAGTTTCGAGCTTCACGGGTTTGCCTGGTTTTTTTGTAACGTTGTCTTTTTGTATTCTTTTCCCCGGGGCTTGTTTGGGTCGACATCAAAAATACTTCGAAGTGAAAACCGATGGCTCGGCCTCCGTGTGTTGGGATTTTTCTCTTGTCTCGGTTTTACTATAATTGGCAAGAGTTTTTTTTATCCCTTTTGTAATCCTCGCAGTTAAAGCCTCAGGTAGATTCTAGTTTTCGTAACTTATGTTTCTTTCTAGTTTGTATATGTTCTTTTGCTCTTAGCTCCTTGCTAGTAGCTTTTTGTTTATATATCTTTCAGCCGTTAAAAAAAAAAAAAAAAAAAAAAAAAAAAAAAAAAAAAAAAAAATCAAATCTTTTGAAACTTTTTAAATGCAATGTTTATGGATTTTTTTTGAAGTTTGTGGCTTTATCTATATATATACTACTTTTGTAATGTATTCAGGATATTTTTAAAATAAAAGGCTTAAAATTTTAAACAACACATTTACTAATAATAGAAAATGAAATTACATCTGAAAAATTAAGTGTTTTAAATTTGTAGACTTGTAACAATCATTCAATAAATGCTTAGTAAATGTTATTTCACCTATACAATGACAAATACTTATTATTATACATATTGTACAAACTAATAAAACACACAAAGCTTCATACAATTTATTTGAAAACAAGTTGATGGTACATATGGTTTTAAAACTGGACTAGACCAACGGGTTCAACTGGTTTAACCGGGAATCGGAGTCACAACCGGTTCAACTAGCTGATAAAAGCCGTCTGAAAAGAACCTGAGAGGACCATCGAAACCGGTAAAAATGGATTAATCGGGCCAAACCAGGATCATTTTCTTCTTGTTTACAAGTTAATCAGGTCGTCATTGCTATTTTGTTGGTGTCTGGACTTTAATCACAGGGTACCCGCGCGGCGGGTACCTTGCTAGTATTTCAATGAGTCACTTATTATATTGTGCAACATTTTTTAGTTATTTCAGGTTAATTCTGATTATCTTAGCAAACTTGCAAAAAAATCGAAGCGCTGGCGTGATAAGGAATTTGTGATCATGAGATTTCTATCAGTGAACGTGTAAGGGTTTACAAGATCAAGCGATGTTCAATACTATAACTATATGCCAGTATAAAATTTCGTTGCTATGCACATGTACTCGTCTAGTTTTTTTAATTAAGCAATGTACTAATTTCGTTTCAAGGAATTTTACAAACGTACACTCATACATACATGTACAATTGTACAAACATACTTAGTCAACTATATCATACACAAATATGGAGTACAATTATTCATCATTTACTACATAATTTTAATTAGTTAAGTATCCTTAATTAGTTTTTTTCTTAATCTTTCAGTAATTCAAAAAATGGGTGTAAACTCTTTATAGATAGTATTGATTGTTTCTTTCAAAATGTGTCCATAGGTATTAGATTTCATGTATAAGTGTAAGGATTTTTCAAGGTTTTAGCAACGACCGTGGATGGATCGAGATTGTTTATTTATGTAGCGTTTGTTTCACTTGCATTAATTCACCATCTAGGTAAGGCTAGTTGTAATAAGGAGTCATCACAACCAACTTTACCACCGACACTTCAAAGTCACGTTATTTTCTTTCTTCACAACCAATTTCATCACTAAAACATAACCTACTTAAATACGAATATACCCCACAATAACCAAATATCACACGCACAACAACAACAACAACACTCCACGACTCAGTCTTGGGGATGACTGAGTCCTCCATTTCGTCCCTATAGACACGTGTGACATCGGTCAACATGTTCTAATTTTCCACATATGAGACAAGATGTGTGCTATTTGCTTATTACCACTAGTCTAATAGTACGTGAAAAATAATGTTGCCTCACAATATTTATTATTCCATATATACTAGCAGGATACTCATGTGCTGTGACAGTGGGTATCCAAAATAACCTATAATAGCATACAATTGAAGCATCACACTCATTTTTATACATTATAGTAGTACATGCGCAATGCATCCAAACCAAAAAAAGGGAGAAAACATAAATGATAGTGTTTTGGTACACGGTAACAATGATGACACGTCGTAGTTAATGATAAAGTGAAGACAAAAACAATGTCAATTATTAGTATTACAAAAACGTCGTGGTTAACTTTACCATCTCAAGTCAGCATCTCTTCTTTCACCACATTAACAAATTGTACACAATCACTTTCTAAAATGAATCTAATCTCAAGTCAGCATCTCTTCTTTCACCACGTTAACAAATTGTACATAATCACTTTCTAAAATGAATCTATCATCTTTTTATGGTCTTTTATATACTAAAACAAATAATCTGTAATTTAATGCCCCAATTTAAAATTGTGTAACCGAAAATTAATAATGATTATTTACGTAATTATATTGTATTTTAAATCTTTTCGATTACAAAAATTTATATTATTAATCATATAAATTATTTTTATTTTAAAGAATATGTCATTTACTAATATTAGTATTCTACTAAATCTTTTCATATTAAGCAAGTGTATTTGCCGAGTATTTAAGCCTTTTTATTTTAAAAAATGCTTAAATGCCTCATAGAGTGGCATAGATAAACGCCAAAACGTTTTTACATTTTAGTCAAAATACTCCATTTCAAAAATCCAATATAACATTTTCTTTATTTATAATTTCTGAGATATTATTTGGAATGTTTTTTGTGATCACTAACTTGTGAACCTCTTGAATTTGAACAGCTATAAATTATCATGTACATATTTTTCTCCATTGAGTACTCATGTTTCTAAAAAGGTTGCCAAGAACTGTCCACATGGTGGATCATTAAATATATGGCGTAAGCCTTACATGTGAAAGGGCGTCATCAGTTGTGGACAAAATTTCTCCCATTATTATTTGAATTTATGTCCAATTAAAATATCTATATCGCTCCAACTGTATTATGCTTGTTTCAGCTACATAGATATAACAGAAATCTCATGGGTCCCACATTTTAATCAATATTTCATCATAGGATGCATAGAATATATCGAATATCGCGTTTACCCTTTTGATCCGATCCCCAATGCATGGTACGAGTCACAACCTTGCATTCACAAAATTACGAGTTTTTGGTTCCTTTGGTCCTATATCTTGAGCAAAATAACCCATGAGTAAACTACGACAAAACCCCACCAAAGCCCAACAAGGCTAACCCATCCATGATTGTATATTGAATCACAAAATGTACGTATTTGCTTGTCATACATGGTAAAAGGATGTCAAATATGTTCTAGATAATATAATAAAACTATATCAATGCTAATAAAATGGAATAAATGCGATTAAAATGAATAGCAACTACTCGTAATTACGTGGTTTATGTAAGAATCAACAGAAATATTTATTACAAGCTAGGGACCAAATATATATACTTTAAAATAGTCTTATTGGTGTCACATGCACCTCTTCTTCCTCTTAAAAATGACTATATATATGATCATCTAATATCCATCCATCTCCAACTTTTATCATACCAAAACTCTCTTTCATACACACAAACACATTCCAATGGAAAGAAACCCTCACATAGCCATTGTACCAAGTCCAGGAATGGGACACTTGATCCCATTAGTAGAGTTTGCTAAGAAACTAAAAGATAACCACGACATAGGTGCAACTTTCGTCATACCAAATGATGGACCTTTGTCCAAGTCCCAATATGTTTTTCTTGATGCACTTCCAAATGGCTTAAACTATATCGTACTACCTCCTGTAAGTTTTGATGATTTGCCTCAAGATACACAAATGGAAACTCGAATAAGTCTCATGGTTACGCGCTCTCTTGATTCGCTACGTGAAGTGTTCAAGACATTAGTTGTTGAAAAAAACATGGTTGCTTTGTTTATTGATCTCTTTGGTAGTGATGCATTTGATGTTGCTATTGAATATGGTGTTGCACCTTATGTATTTTTCCCATCAACTGCGATGGCTTTGTCTTTGTTTTTGTATTTGCCAAAACTTGATCAAATGGTGTCATGTGAATATAGGGACTTGCCTGAACCGGTTCAAATCCCTGGATGCATACCTGTTCGGGGAATAGACTTGCTTGACCCGGTTCAAGATAGAAAGAATGATGCATACAAATGGGTGCTTCATAATGCAAAAAGGTATATGATGGCTAAAGGTATAGTGGTAAATAGTTTTAAGGAGTTAGAAGGTGGAGCTTTGGAAGCTTTGCAAAAGGAAGAACCGGGTAAGCCAAAGGTTTACCCGGTTGGACCTTTGGTACAAAGTGGCTCGAGTAGCGATGTAGAGGGGTCGGATTGTTTAAAGTGGTTAGATGGTCAACCATGTGGTTCCGTTTTGTATATTTCTTTTGGGAGTGGAGGAACTCTTTCTTCTGCTCAACTTAATGAGTTAGCCATGGGTTTGGAATTGAGTGAACAAAGGTTCATATGGGTGGTTAGAAGTCCAAATGATCAACCTAATGCTACATATTTTGATTCTCATGGGCATAAGGACCCCCTTGGTTTCTTACCAAAAGGGTTCTTAGAAAGAACTAAGGGTACCGGGTTTGTGGTCCCTTCATGGGCCCCACAAGCCCAGATCCTGAGTCACAGCTCAACGGGTGGGTTTTTGACCCATTGTGGTTGGAACTCAATTCTCGAGACAGTAGTCCATGGTGTTCCAGTGATCGCTTGGCCACTTTACGCAGAACAAAAGATGAATGCGGTTTCTTTGAATGAGGGCATGAAAATTGCTTTAAGGCCTACCAAAGGCGAAAATGGTATCGTGAGTCGGGTGGAGATTGCGAGGGTTGTGAAAGGTCTATTGGAGGGAGAAGAAGGCAAAGCGATTAGGAGTCGAATGCGAGATCTTAAAGAGGCAGCTGCTAATGTTCTTAGTAAAGATGGATGTTCTACAAAAACCTTAGCTGAAGTGGCTTCCAAATTGAAAAATAAGGATTAAAAACCTTTAGTTTATCAAGCATTTAATCAATCATGTTATATATTTGCCTTGTGTAATAACTTAATTTGTGAATTTCTTTTGGTGTATGAAATAAGTTTTTGTAGATTTCATGTTCTATGTAAAAGTATACTGGTCACTTGGTCAGTAGTCCAGTAGATGGCAACTTTAGAATATTTTTGTAAAAGCTACTCATTTTGGTTATGAACAAAACTGAAAAATTAGCTAGAAAGTTGGTCAGGTTGCTTAAAGTTGTACGTTCAAAATTCTTTTATTTAAGAGCATGCATCAACTATTTTTTAGTATATACATAGTTTACATAAGTTGTTAGCGAATGTGTCCAACTCTATATATTCAATCATCATGTTAAGTATCAATGTATCATTTCTTGTGTTATACCTTATTATCTATTCAGTCATCATGTTAGAGAATGTGTCCAACTCTATATATTCAATCAAAGCATACCTTTTTCATATAATCAAAAGTTCTCGTTTGTAAAAACAATTAGATTTTCTTTTGGAAAGATGAAAAAGTTGCTACTAGAATATGAGAAAACAATACAAAACTGAACATGCATGTGCATTGAATTTTAGGTAAAGAGGACAAAATAGTCCAAAAACCACTTCTGTTCCCGTGTCGCTTTGTTATTTTATTTCTTTTCTAGAAGATAAGAAATAAGATAAAAATATTATTATAAGATCAATTATTTGTTGAAACTTCAACTTTATAAAATGGGATCAATCAAATAAAGCATCAAATCAACCGATTCGAATGGTAGCTAGCTAGCATATGTTACAATAGGATGAAGAAGAAAACAATTTGTATAAGAATTTCTATTAGTTTCTAGTTGTTTGTATCTTATTTTAATTTGTCTTATATTAATATGTTTTTATTTCAAAGTACAAAATCCACGACCACATGTGTATGAACGGGTGACATTTAAGGTGGGTGGTTTTTTATCAATCCAAATTGGCGGGCCAATGCTATAATTATCAAGAGATAGTCTCATATATTGCTTTGAAATGAAATTATTGAATCCATCATTGTCATAGTTATGTAAAATCATGGGAATCTTTGAAATGTTATCAATGAAGTTATAAACAAGCTATAACATAGTTACTAGATACTACTTCCTTCTTCCTATATTTATTTTCCGCATTTTCATTTCGAGTTGTCTCAAATAAAATACTTTTAAAAATAAACAACAAATTTAGTTCAAGTTTACAGTATTATCTTTACTTAAGATTATTATTACAAACATTAAAGAAGTTTAAAATTAATTAGTTAAAGATAAAACTATCATTTTGCAAAAATTATGAAAGATAAAGTTGTAATAGTAATGTTTTTCTTTGACTGTGTGTGCTTTTTATCGTACACAATTATTTTGAGACGGAAAGAGTAGTACATAATACATAACAGCTTTTATCTTACGGGATTTATATGGCGCCTTCAAACAATAAACATGCTTTGTATGTGACTAGAAAATAGAAATGTACAAGGCTTCTACATGTCCACACCTTACATGTCGTGTGTGATGTGTGTGTGCATCATCCCCGAACTAGAAATGAAGTCGCTCGTCTTGCATATACATGTGTCTGGTTAAAAGTGGGTACTTTAGGATATAATCGTTATATAGTAGGTTACTGATTTTGTTCAACAATTTATTTACTGTAACATTTAATCATATAGTCAGACACAATTCTATACTTATTATAATGTTTGAATTTGAATAATTAAGTTTAACCGGGCCTTGAGTCATTGACCAAGCCTTTCACTAGAACTGGGCTTAATTAGTCCAAATTATATACAACTAGTATGATTTTAACGGCTGCTAGTATGATTTCACTAGAACTGGGCCTTAATTAGTCCAAATTAACACAAGCTAAAGTGTTAAACTTGTCCTGCACTCCTGCTCTCTTTGCACATTCGAGGAGACAATCATCTAAGATCATCTCAGTATTATATTTGTAAACAAAACCATTATTTTCAAGCTTCATGGATCCCCATTTGATATCTCTATCAAGTTCTTCAATAAACCTAAACTGAGATAGAGTACTACTTAAGTTCTCTGTCATACGGAGTATTGTTTTAAAAATTGTTACTATTTCAAAAACTTACTCTTTGTTCAAATGATAATCTTGCGGGTACTTTTATTTAGGAAATACGCGGCAATTTCTGCACTTGATGTATATGAGCTAGGCAGCTAGCAAATAAGATTCTTCCTTTCAGCTGAAATCTCAGCACAAAAGATATGTACACGACAAACGTCCTCAACATGCACGATTGGAATTTTCCCTGCTAATTCTTCTATGTGATGTGAGCCCAAACACGCTGCCATTAGGTTATGGTAGATGACCTCCACCACCAACCATCCCACAACCTAACGTCACTACCTCCAATTCATTCGCTTTATCTTCCCCAATTTTCAAGATTTCTTGCTTTGATATTGTTTTGGTGTATGTATAGTCCTAAAACAAACCCCGCAAAGATCAAGATATTGTGAATTTTTGAAAGAAAACATTGCTTAGGTAAATATGAATTTATTAATAGAACCTTAAGGTAATTATTGGTGTCAGGGACATTCAGAAGAAGCGATGTCCAACAACTTTCATCCATGGTAACCTTATAACCATTTCTATAGTCCCATCATCTTTTAACGGTGAAGCTGAGACAACGGAGGCACTGTAGATGAGACACTTCATTGTCCCTGAGCCTATGCAAGTATCTACAATCTACTTCATCGCATTAAATCAAATATGTACTATACTTTTATTAGATAGATATGTTAGTTGGCCCGAGCCCGTCTGTGGGCTTAGGTCCATTATGCATTGTTTTTGACCTACGGGGAATTCAATATTCAACATGGTATTAGAGCAGGTATGACCCCGAGACCTAGTCGGCCTCCATGAGTCGTTGTCTGTATGCCTACCTGCCAACCTTTCTCTACTTCTCTTAATAAAACCTAGTCGTCGGCTCAAAGCTGCTACACTAACAAAAGACGTATCCACTATAATCCATTGTTTTGTTTTCCCACGACATATATAACCAAGCAATAACCCAATCCATCTTCTATTTCTTTTATCCTCATAATTGTTTGAATTTGGCTTCTTAGATTTTGTTCAAAAAAAAGGAAAGAAAAACACAAAAGCAGCATTTCATTTTATTTTTCTTTTTTCTTTTTCTTGGTTTCATTGTTTCAGATTATATAAAAGAAAAATAATTACAAAAAGGTGTTTGCCTTCTTTTCATTAGTTTAAATATTTTTTGCTATTTGAAAATTATGAAGACTCATAATCGTCTGTTATCGGCGTCTTCATCAGCTATTTGATTTTGCTACTATATTATGTTTTCGTTGATGTTGCTTGAAGATTTGCTCCCGCTTGATGTCGGATATCCTCAACAACAAATTAGATTTTGTTTAAAGGTTTTATGTTTACTCCAAGCTTCAAGCTTTCGCGATTTCGCCGCTTGAACTGTGGGGAAGTATTAGATATATATGTTAGTAGGCTGAAGTCGGGCTTAAGTCCGTTAGGATTTCTATTATGCATTGTCTCAATATATCGTGGTTGAATAATATTTTGTAACTTGCGGGAATTCAATGTTCAACAACTTTGGACATATTATTTGAAAATAAAATTTTAAGCTTTATTGGTTTTTAGAATCTTGATTATTGGACATAAGTTTACTCATGTAAGACCCTATAGCCTCCTGTTGTGTGTTGCAAGGGGGTGGCAACATGAAAAACAAAGACACATCCCTGTATTGCATCTTCAAACTCTTCTGGTTTGTAAATATTAGCTTCAATAAAATGAAGCCTTTCTTCTCTATAGGGAAAACTTTTCAAAAGTTCCACTTTAGAAGCATCACCTACAAATACGAAACACATACAAAAATATGCCGATATAGATAACAAGAGAAATAACAATTGCATTAAGCGGATCAGTTGATCTAACCTACATACTAGCACCACTTAGTCACTTAGTCATGGTGTTATTTGTTGTCACCACTGTCAACCCGTTTGACCCCTTTTTAAGGTTGCTCGTTTTGACCTGCNTGGGACTGAATCTTATATGTTTATAGATAGTCAGACACCAATTCTATACTTATCATAATGGTTGAATTTGAATAGTTAAGTTTAACCGGTCCTTGAGTCATTGACCAACCAAGCCTTTCACTAGAACTGGGCTTAATTAGTCCAAATCATATACAACTAGTATGATTTTAATGGCTGCTAGTATGATTTCACTAGAACTGGGTCATAATTAGTCCAAATTAACATAAGCTAAAGTATTAAACTTGTCCTGCACTCCTGCTCTCTTTGCACATTCGAGGAGACAATCATCTAAGATCATCTCAGTATTATATTTGTAACCAAAACCATTATTTTTTTTAAGCTTCATGGATCCCCATTTGATATCTCTATCAAGCTCTTCTATAAACCTAAAATGAGATAGAGTACTAGCTACTTAAGTTCTCTATGTCAGATTGTTTTAAAAATTGTTACTATTTCAAAAACTTACTCATTGTTCAAACGATAATCTTGCGGGTACTTTTATTTTGGAAATACGCGGCAATTTCTGCACTTGATGTATATGAGCTAGCAAATAAGATTCTTCCTTTCAGCTGAAATCTCAGCACAAAAGATATGTACACGACAAACGTCCTCAACATGCACGATTGGAATTTTCCCTGCTAATTCTTATATGTGATGTGAGCCCAAACACACAGCCATTAGGTTATGGTAGATGACCTCCATCACCAACCATCCCACAACCTAACGTCACTACCTCCAATTCATTCGCTTTATCTTCCCCAATTTTCAAGATTTCTTGCTTCGATTTTGTTTTGGTGTATGTATAGTCCTAAAACAAACCCCGCAAAGATCAAGATATTGTGAATTTTTGAAAGAAAACATTGCTTAGGTAAATATGAATTTATTAATAGAACCTTAAGGTAATTATTGGTGTAAGGGACATTCAGAAGAGCGATGTCCAACAACTTTCATCCATGGTAACCTTATAACCATTTCTATAGTCCCATCATCTTTTAACGGTGAAGCTGAGACAACGGAGGCACTGTAGATGAGACGCTTCATTGTCCCTGAGCCTATGCAAGTATCTACAATCTACTTCATCGCATTAAATCAAATATGTACTATACTTTTATTAGATAGATATGTTAGTTGGCCCGAGCCCGTCTGTGGGCTTAGGTCCATTATGCATTGTTTTTGACCTACGGGGAATTCAATATTCAACATGGTATTAGAGCAGGTATGACCCCGAGACCTAGTCGGCCTCCATGAGTCGTTGTCTGTATGCCTACCTGCCAACCTTTCTCTACTTCTGTTAATAAAACCTAGTCGTTGGCTCAAAGCTGCTACACTAACAAAAGACGTATCCACTATAATCCATTGTTTTGTTTTCCCACGACATATATAACCAAGCAATAACCCAATCCATCTTCTATTTCTTTTATCCTCATAATTGTTTGAATTTGGCTTCTTAGATTTTGTTCAAAAAAAAGGAAAAAAAAACACAAAAGCAGCATTTCATTTTATTTTTCTTTTTTCTTTTTCTTGGTTTCATTGTTTCAGATTATATAAAAGAAAAGTAATTGCAAAAAGATGTTTGCCTTTTTTCATTAGTTTAAATATTTTTTGCTATTTGAAAATTAGAAATAGCAAGCGCAGATAAGGAAGATAGCAGGCATAAAACTAACCATCGATTTACTGTGAAGACTCATAACCGTTGTTATCGGTGTCTTCATCAGCTATTTGATTTGGCTACTATATTATGTTTTCGCTGTTGTTGCTTGAAGATCTGCTCCCGTTTGATGTCGGATATCCTCAACAACAAATTAGATTTTGTTTAAAGGTTTTTTGTTTTCTCCCCGGTTCGAAAGCTTTCGCGATTTCGCCACTCGAACTGTGGGGAAGTATTAGATAGATATGTTAGTAGGCTGAAGTCGGGCTTAAGTCCGTTAGGATTTCTATTATGCATCGTCTCAATATATCGTGGTTGAATAATATTTTGTAACTTGCGGGGATTCAATGTTCAACAACTTTGGACATATTATTTGAAAATAAAATTTTAAGCTTTATTGGTTTTTAGAATCTTGATTATTGGACATAAGTTTTCTCATGTAAGACCCTGTTGTGTGTTGCAAGGGGGTGGCAACATGAAAAACAAAGACACATCCCTGTATTGCATCTTCAAACTCTTCTGGTTTGTAAATATTAGCTTCAAAAAAATGAAGCCTTTCTTCTCTATAGGGAAAACTTTTCAAAAGTTCCACTTTAGAAGCATCACCTACAAATACGAAACACATACAAAAATATGCCGATATAGATAACAAGAGAAATAACAATTACATTAAGTGGATCAGTTGATCTAACCTACATACTAGCACCACTTAGTCACTTAGTCATGGTGTTATTTGTTGTCACCACTGTCAACCCGTTTGACCCGTTTTTAAGGTTGCTCATTTTGACCTGTTATCGAACCCGTCTGGCCTGCCCATTTTGACACTTCTATTACACAATGGAGAAAGGGAAAAAGAAGAGGTGCCCAAGTTTCTTAGAGTAGCATGGACAGTATAACCATTTTGTAAAAGTGAGTGAACCAAGGCTAAGCCAAACCTTGCACCTTCAAGAGAACAAAGACCCGGTTTTCGTTATCTTTTTTTTTTTTTTCCGTTTTCTTCTCTTTTGGGCTAATAGTACATACAAATGATCGAGTTGTCTAGTCGTGTATGACTTATTTTCTAGAAACCTGGCTCTAAGTGAACGTGCACAGTTGCATATCAATTAACACTTGTCAAAAAAGGACCATTGATATATATATTGATGTTATAACGAACCACTGGTTGTCGTTGCATTTATATTATTTTTGAGCTAATGAAGTCAAATATTTAGAACCAATTAATGAAGATAAGATCTAAAGGCTTAGAATTGAGGGGTCACGGCTAACTAGCCAGACGAAACATCATATTTAGTCATAGTGTGAATGGAATCGTCAAAAGAAGAACGCTGGACCACTGGTTAGGCATTGTTATAATGTACTCGCACGATAAATTAATATAAGAATAATATAAATAATGTTTGGGTTCATATTGAATAGAATTATGGGTTTGTTGCTGTCAAATATGAAAAAAAGAGTAAACGTGGAAATTAATTGGAGCATGGGAAACGGTTAAGGCGTATGTTTGGTTAAATTAATTGGAGCATGGGAAACGGTTATGGCTATTAATGGAAGCATGAATTTAAGATTCTCATTGTAGCTGTCACAGAAAAATTGTTGCAACATATTTCTGCAACAAGTTGCTGCCTCATGCACAACCTGCGACTAAGGAGCAGGAATGTGAGGATGCATGNTTGATATATATATTGATGTTATAACGAACCACTGGTTGTCGTTGCATTTATATTATTTTTGAGCTAATGAAGTCAAATATTTAGAACCAATTAATGAAGATAAGATCTAAAGGCTTAGAATTGAGGGGTCACGGCTAACTAGCCAGACGAAACATCATATTTAGTCATAGTGTGAATGGAATCGTCAAAAGAAGAACGCTGGACCACTGGTTAGGCATTGTTATAATGTACTCGCACCATAAATTAATATAAGAAAAATATAAATAATGTTTGGGTTCACATTGAATAGAATTATGGGTTTGTTGCTGTCAAATATGAAAAAAAAGAGTAAACGTGGAAATTAATTGGAGCATGGGAAACGGTTAAGGCGTATGTTTGGTTAAATTTGTTGTAGCTATTACGGTAGTTGTAATTGCAATGTTAAGTCATGAGCTATGGCTATTAATGGAAGCATGAATTTAAGATTCTCATTGTAGCTGTCACAGAAAAATTGTTGCAACATATTTCTGCAACAAGTTGCTGCCTCATGCACAACCTGCGACTGAGGAGCAGGAATGTGAGAATGCATGAGGGCCATCTCTAACTAAAAATGAAACTAAAATTTGGGGAACCTAAACTGGAATGCACCTAACCTCTATGAAAATTAGTTGGAGATAATAAAGTGACTTGTGCAGCCATAGACTAGCTAGCTAAGCTGATCACACTCATAGTCTAAACCATATTGAGTGCCCTGATTTTGATTTTTCTGTTTTACATTCCGAGAGTCCTAGTACCGTGCGCTGTTCGTTAGTGATTTACATATACTCAATACAAGGTCTCTTTTTTTAAGCTTTATTTTACCAAAGTCAAAACTAAAGATTTGCCATCCGGACAACTTTTTTCAACGAAAGTCTTTGTTTCTCAAAGAACTCATTACATTCATATGCACAAATCTCTTTTTACCTTAAATTGTAATGCAGAAATGTTATTAACACACCATATAATATATAAGCAAATAAAATTTAGCCGTAGTTAATGCTAAACAATTCCCGATCTCTTTGCGCATTCAAGACAATCATCTAATATCATTTCGGTACTATACTTGTAAGCAAAACCTTTATCTTCGATCTTTCTTGATCCCCATTTGATTTCTATCCCACGTTCTTCCAAGTACCTATAATAACAAATTTATTATGTACTCAGTTCTCTGTCATATTATCTTGAGGTTCTTGATCAAAATAATCTTACTCTTGTTTTAGTTGTGGATAGCTTCTCTGATAGTGCTTTGCCATTTCTGCACTTGATACAAATGAGCTAGCGCATAAGAATCTCCCATTAACTGATGGTGTTTCTGCACAAAAGATGTGCGCTTGACAAACGTCATCAATGTGTACAATAGGGACTTTTCCAAGCAATTCTTCTAAGTACCTTAGTGGTTGGTATTGCATCATGTCATTGGAAATTTGTGACACGAAAACCGATGGACTGCCTGATCTAACGATACCACCACCCATCAATCCACAACATAACGTCACCACCTCTAGTTTATTTGCTGTATCTTCTCCAATTTTTAAAGCTTCTTGCTCTGATTTTGTTTTTGCCTCTTGAGTAGTCCTAAAGTAAACCCCACAACAAAGTTGCATCAAACATTACTTGATAAAGAAAAGAATATTGTAAGTATTTAGAGATACGATCATGTAAGCACCACAGATATCGCAAAAACATTTTTAAATTTCTGATGCAAACCTTTAAGAAATAATTTGTGTAAGGAACATCGAGATGAAGAGGTGTCCAACAACTTTTGTCTATGATGGTTTTATAACCACTTCCGTCCTCTTTTAATGGTGAAGCTGCTGAAACGGACGCAGTGTAGATGAGCCGCTTCACTGTCCCCGAGGGTATGCAAGCATCCGCAATCTCCTTAAGCGCATTAATTGTAGCATCAATGGTGTTGTTGTAATATAAATATGCACAAAAAATATCATCAACTCATAAGATCAGAGACTGGAATTTATTATTTGCGGTTATGATTAGAATCTTGATTAAATGGTTGTAATCTGCAAGAACGTAACACCTTATAGCCAGTAGTGTGAAATAAGGGGGTTGCAACATGGAACACATAGACACATCCTTGTATTGCTTCTTCAAACTCTTCTGGGTTGTATATATCTGCTTTAAACAAATGAAGCCTTTCTTCTGCAAATGGAAAACTTTTCAAAAGTCCCACCTTGGATTCATCACCTACAAGCAAAAAACACATAAATAGACTGATAATATAGAGAATTAGCGAAACGTTTTTACTATTCTTTCAGGGAATGATTTATCACAATGCTAGGTATGAACATCTTACAACTCTTAACTCCACACATATACAAGGGCTATACCCTGCATACTGATAGGAGGGTAGAGACATAGTCTCATCTTTGAAATTTAATTGTACACGCAAATAAAACTATGAAGATAGAGAAGTATACCCAGGTTTCTGAGAGTAGCATGGACAATGTAACCATTTTGTAGAAGTAACTGAACCAGGAATGAACCAATGTAACCAGCACCTCCTGTGACACAAACCTTGCAGCTGCCTTTATTCTCCATTTCCGAACTTACAAAAAATAAAACTGGCACTTCTCTAGTTTTCTTTTTCACTTGTTGTCTCAATTACAATGCAAGAGCTGAACTTGATAAGAAATTCATGTGGCTATGACTTATAAACGTGATTGTAGTTGCGTGCGGTTCACATGCTAGCAGTCATTGTCTTGACAATAATGACTAGGTTATTGAAAATCGTTAATTCTAGGATGTAGGATGAATAAACCTGTAAATTTCATCGATATATGCACGTCAATCACAAATATAAGTACAGGAGATATAGTCGACAAATATTTCACGCATAATGTAAATGCCTAGAAATGCCATTTTTATTACATTTATAGATGTACAATGTATAGGCTTATAATGTTAGAGAAACAATAAATCTTCACATACAAAAGGAGCAGGAATTATGAGTTTTACACTGACAAATGTGTCAGTGTGATACAAACAGGATCACCCTTTCCTTGGGGCCTCAATTTTATTTCAGTTTGGGCTAATTTGCAAAGGAAAAATTCAGCAAATTAGTGTTCTAGAAAGACACAGGCTCTAACCAATTTTTCCAATATTAATACACAAATTGCACATATTTTCAGAAAGAATCAACAAGAACAAATCCATCATGCATTCCGAACCAGCTAGATCCACATAGCCAAGATGTTTTTAATCCACGGACGATGTTTTGCATGAGTTACCTAATATGATTTTATATTGATGGGTTACCTAATTCGATTTCCATCCTAGTTCTTGTGCTCACATGTACTATAAAATCCTCATGGATGTGATAATGCATTTAAGAGTATACAGTACTTCACTTTTCTCAAAAAGAAAAACAACTGACTATATCTAGGCCAGTCTTTTAGAGAATCTTGATCAAGAATAATATCAATGGAGTTCTTAAATTGTTAGAACTTATATAGCATGTGCATTAAACTGTTTATTATGGATCTTCTACGACATCCTAAGTAATCTTCATGACAATACTCTCGTGATCACTCTCAAGGTGATTTTGAGGGATGTCGTTGAAGTTCTAGAATAAATAGTTTATCACAATTCAGACGCACAATGTATGGATCTGATAAGTATTCATCTAAAGGTTTGTAGGCTGCAGATTTATCTGTTTGTTAGACTGCATGTGACAGTCTTCAACTTACAACCGATAATCACGGTCCTTAAACCAAAAAAGGTAAAAATTGTTGGTTGAGTATAATATTATGGCACACTTTTATCGTATAATGACAGGATTGAGACTATCTTAGTGCAATAAAGATGATACAAGACATTTCCATACAGCCGGATACAGTGAGGACTGAGGTGGCTCATGTATACCGAATCTGTTGTTGCAGGCTTTCAGCTTAGATTAGCATGAATGAAAGGTTTTGGACACCCTTGCAATGCCCCCCTGTAGCAATGATTCCTTATCATTCCTAGACAATACTTGTTTCAATCTTGAAGTTATGAACTATGTTACGTGTTCAAGCCAGAATCATTCCAGTAAATTAATAATGAGCTTTATAATTGAACATAATAAAAAGACGTGATAGACTGACCTCCAAATTATATTATAGGAGCAACCAATATCATTTTGGCAACTTGAATGAACACAGAGAGGAGTGATCTCAATATTTTAACCAAGCAATGGTAGACATATTATTAAGATGAACAACTTAACATAAAATGGCACAACTTTTCAACTGCGTGATAACAGCTACTAAACCCTCTTGGCTCTTGTACTTCATCCCTGCCGCCACGGTAAATGCTTGATAGCATTACTTTTCTTAACCATCTATCTAAAGAACCACATATATTTACACAATAGAACATACCAAACATCTACGATAACCTACGTGATAAAAATCAGCACAGTAACCAAACATCTATAATAATCAATTCACATAAAAACTCTGTTTTTAACATACCAAGCATTTACAATTAACAGCATAACAAGTACAAAAAAGTAAACCATCAAACAAAAAAGCGAATAAATCCTTGACTTCGCAGTCCACACCCTCAACCCTGAAGCAAAGCTAAGCTAGCGGTATACCCAATAGCATTAAAAGCACGAGGCAACCCATGTGTCTCAAGATCCAGCATCTCACTCTTAATCGCATCAAACAACACAAGCCTTCCATCACTCATCACCATCAAAACCTCATGATCATTCCTCATCAACAAAGGCGGAATCGACAACACAGGATGTGCAACCACACAAACCTTCTTCCAAGAATCCACAACTCCATACTCACCCATCACCCACATATCCCATTTTTCACCATTAAGCTCAACATAATGAGCACCCAATGCCAACAACAAAGACTCGTCACCATAAGAAACCAAACACACTTGATCATAGCTACGAACAATATCTTTTGGCAACTCAACAACACAAAAACACTCATTGTCCAAATCAAACCCCATAATCACATTCGGCACAAGACTAGCATCCCTAACCACTTCCTTAAACCCTAACCAATTCACAAAACCATTAACAACAACATTACAAGACCAACCCCTGACCATACCACAAGGCGCAACCACACCATCTATTTTCCTCCAAGAATCACTACTCAACTCATAAACCAACACATGATTAACATTAACCACCTTATCTAAACCATACACAATCTTAACAACCTTAAACTCCAAATTCCTCAACACAAAACCAAACCCAACAACAAAATGTGAAACTTTATCCAAATCCTGACAAGGGTCATGACCAACTTTCTTAAACCTTGAAATACTAGGATTCCACAACAAAACATGACCCACATTAGAATAAAAGTTAGTATCAAAAAAACACAACAAACCCTTGTGGGACCCAACAATTCTGAGATACCCATGAAGTGGTTTGTAAGGTGGAGCAAGTTTTAAGGTTTCTTGAAAAGTGTTTGTTGGTGATCTTAAAGAGTAGATATGGTTGATGTAATCTAATGTTTCATAGTATATGATGAGATGGTTTTTGTCTGGTTTTTTTAAGGTGGTGGTGAAGTGAAGCTTGGTGAAAGATGGGTGGGAGATCAAGGGTGGAGATGAAGAGTTGACACATCTGAATTGGATTAAGGATCTTGTTGGGAGTCTTGATAAGATGTCGAAGATTATGTCTTGTGGGAGGTTGAAGATGGAGTGGTTTTGCTTTTGTTCGGTTTTTGTCATTGTCTGTGTGTTCTTGTGTTTGTGATGTGAGGTGGGGTAGGATTGTTTGTAGGAATTTGTACCGGAGTGTGTAAACTTTATGAGGTAGACTTTTTGACTTGCTTAGGGTCATAGCTATTAGAGTGTGTGCGAGGTGTGTCGTTGCACAAGCCCTCCAAATTATATGGGCCTCCAAGTTTTCATATGGCATGCGTATATAATCTATAAATTTTTATATGGTATGTATATATTTTCAAGAAATTGCGTCAAGAAATTCTATCAATGGCACTTTTAAAATAATTGTTTTATAATTTATCTCTTTAGAAAATTCTTTACTTTCTATTATAGGTCTCACTTTTGTTATTAAACTAAATTTTGCACTCGACCTCTGCAAACTCCGAGACGGCACTGCTTACGTTACCCCGAAAGCTGTGGTGTTAGGGGCTGGGAAGCAATTGGGCCAGCTCCGTGAGCTGTTGGCAAGGTGCAAGGTGAAGTAGCGAAAGGTGGGTTGTTCACGTTTGGGAAATCGTGCGTATGTTGGACCCAAAAGCAAAGTTACCATTTCATGCTCTATATTAAAATAGAAAAAAATAAATAAAAATAAAGAAAATAAAATAAAAATCTACCCCATTTTTACCTATAAATGCTTCTTATTTATACATTTTTAAACACAACTTCACATTTTATATATTTTCATTCTCTCATATCATTTTACTTCTCAACTTTTACTACCAATATGTCTCAAACTCCCCAAAACACAAATCGACAACAACGAAACGCGACCTGAAGCAATCCCCGACACCCGAAGGAACATTCAATCTCGGAAATACTCCACCATCAAACCAACAAACCAACTTTCAACCACAAGCACACTTTCACCAACCTTACGATAACTATCCATACCGAAACCCAAACCCTCAACAAATCGTGTTTAGCCAATACTCACAACAAAACGCGTTTAGCCAATTCTTGCAACCAATTTACGGCATTCAAGGCAGCTTCCCATTCGACAACACCAATTACGGCTCACAAATGCATATGGGCGGTTCGTCGTCACAAACAAATGTAAACCAACCTACGTCTCCCATTGCTCCCTTTAATCTCGACGAAATGTACTCACCTCAATATTCCGAAACCATGGCTTCCATTCATGAGGAGTCTCCCGTCGAAGGAGCGCCACCAGTTGTGAAGAAGAAAATGACAAAAAGACGTCAAAAGAAGGTGGTTTCAGATTCCGATGAAAAAAGGTCTATTGCATGATTTTGTAGAGCTTGGGTTCGTATATTCGAAGATAACATGATTGTGCAGAGCGTATCATAGTATGAACTTGTGTATTTAATCGTGTAATAAATGAAAACCAAATTTGACATTTTACGTGTTCCAAAAAAGAAAAAAAAAATGACATTTTACTAACGAAGATCTTCATTTACTACGAAATACAGTAAGAGACTGTAGAAAATCGTTAAACATAGCTCTAAGATTATGTTTAACATGTTAGCAGGTGCATAACATTATTGTAACATAAAAAATAGATACCCACTTTCAACAATAAATCACAACCAACCAACTCAATATACAACGATTAATACGTAGTTTTTTCTCTTAACCATAGCCTTGTGTTATGAATATCAAAATTTTCAATTATAGAAGTTTTGCTAATACGTATCAACTAATATATTGCTAAAATTGACTGCTAAATAAAAGTTGTCTGATTCTATATTTTAGAATTTGTATCAAATCACTTTCAACGATCCACAAATTACTTAATAAAAACTAAACTACCATACAAATAATGAAACAAACAGGTAGATACCTCCAAATCAATTATTCATTTATGCGATATGATTGCGATTATAAAGGAGATTCTAAAAAGTCTTCAAAAAAGAATTTTCACTTTCGTGAGCATAATACTATTTTAATGATACTAGACGAGTACTCGTGCATAGAAACGAGATTTTATAGCGGCATTTAATTATAATGATATTTTGGTTAAGTGGTTTGTGTAATATTTTGTGTAATCAAAATATCACTATAATTATCTGCCGTTATAAAATTCCGTTTCTATGCACGGGTACTCGTCTAGTATTTCAAAGTTTGTTTTTATATACGTGTGTATTCATTCTTAAGTTGACAAAACAATTTTACATTTCTATGTTTTCATTTATTAATTATTCATTTAACTTTCCATGTTTTTAAGTTGACAAAAAATTTGAACGTGTAATGTAGGTTTCCATGTTTTCATTTAAGTTTTGATTAAGTTTTAAATTAGAGGTATTAAGGAGTGGTAAATGCATTAATTAAGGGTAGTTTAGGCAAAACATAATTTAAGTTTTCGCTTTTCACTTCTTGACTTTTTGACTATTTTCTCTTTATAGATAGTATAGATTAAGAATATTGGTAGGTAAATATACTACGGGCGTCTTTGTTTATAAGCTTATGAGGGTCAGATCCACGACAAACAAAAAAAAATCTAAAGAACAAATAAGCACATCCTAGCCTTCCATTTTGATTTCATCCAATGGTATAGATCAAACCAAAAAATAACAAAGGGAGGGCAAAATTGACATTTTAGCTCATTTAATATAAAAACTCACTTTCCACATTTTTTTTAAAAACAACATATCCTGCAAACGATAAATCTTCAAGCTACGAAAAATACACCATCGCGACGAGAATTAAATCATCTTTCTATAGATATGCACTTTTATATACTTTCGAAGAATTTTTTTTTTTAATTTCCGTCCAGAAAAATCCCACGGGATTCGTAAAAAAATCACTTGTGATTTGTTATTTAAAAAAAAATCACAAGTGATTTGTAAAAATGAGTAAATCACTGTTTTTGGGTTTCATACTTTTATGTCACAGATTTTTAAGGGTAGATGTTTTTTATATGATTGTTGAAATGAGCTATAGCAATCTCTTTATTAAAAAGTTGTATGTTGTTATAGAGAATCCCATGTGATTCTCTCTAATCCCTTGGGATTCATATAGAATCCCATGTGTTCCATAAAGAT
This sequence comes from Artemisia annua, assembly GCA_014162995.1. Lineage (NCBI taxonomy): Eukaryota > Viridiplantae > Streptophyta > Magnoliopsida > Asterales > Asteraceae > Artemisia > Artemisia annua. Next base: position 115,906 of record LBNU01039369.1, read on the forward strand.
ACTTGACGAGTATCTTTTATGTGATTCATACAGAATCCCATAGGATTCTGTATAAACCACATGGGGAATATTTATGAATTACAAGTGATTCATCAAAGAATCTCATGAGATTCTGTATGGATCACATGGGATTCTATATGAATCACAAGGGATTAGAGAGAATCACATGGGATTTTGTATAAATCCCTTGGTATTTTCATTTTGCTTTATATAAACTGGAAGTATAAAATCACATGAGATTCTATTTTTGTTGTGTAATGTTATGAGAAAAATTCTTGTTCACTTTGAATATATCTTGTTTACTTTGAAGATATAATGTTTGTTACTTATATTATGTTTGATCACATGGGTAATCTGTATAGATCCCATGGGATTCTGTATAAAATCCCATGGGATTCTATATGAATCTCAAGGGATTTATTGTGAATCCCATGGGATTCTTTGGTGCATCACATGAGATTTTTTTAGTATTTTAGTATATGACAAATTGTTTCCAAAAAAATATACACAACATTAAAAAAACTAAAGAAATATTACTACCTAATAAAAAAAATTGAGTTATAAAAGCAAAAATCCCCTACAATCAATACCTTATTTCTCCTTCGCACGTCTTCCATATTTAAACTCATCTTCATCTTTTATAAACAAAAACACACACTAAAACACCTACAAAAACACACACTTATTATATTCAAATGGATATAAACCAGTCCTCACTAGAACTCCTTCACAACGAGCCAAACATCACAGACAACAACAACAAACTCTTATTTGGTTACAACAACCACCACAACGACGACGTTCGCTCGGTCAAGAATCAACGCGGTAAAATATGCGTCCTCTCCATCGACGGCGCCGGAATGAGAAACATCTTCGCCGGAAAAGGTTTAGTTTATCTCGAAAACAATATCCGGTGATCATAACGCTGCGATATGCGACTATTTCAATGTCGCTGCTGGTACTGATATCGGAGGCGTGTTTGGGGATCTAATAGAGATATGAGAGAGACGAGTGTGAGTGTATGTGTGTACAGTGTGTGTGTTTAGGGGGTTAGGTAGAAAGTAACGAATGACTAAAATGCCCCTAAGTATATTTGTTCATTTTAATCTAACCGTTAGATGGAAGAAGGATGGATGGTTGAGATCTTGTTATTTGTTCTTTAGATAAATGTTGTTTCGTATTGAACTTTTCTCATAAGCTTATATAACATAAGCTTTGTTCAGCTTATATAACATAAGCCACACTTTTGTGGCTTATTTTGGCACTTATGGGCTTACATAACATTGTCAATGTTATATAAGCCCATAACTTTCAAAATAAGCCACAAAATTGTGGCTTATGTTATATAAGCCAAACTCATATAAGCTAATAAGCCTATATATAAGCCGAAACGAACACCCCTACGTATAAATAGAGTAAACTGCAAAAAATCATCTTTGTGGTTTGTTGAATTTGGCACTAATCATTCGTTGCTGATATTGTTAGTAGATATCCCTTGCCGATGGGAACGAATGATATATATTATTTTCCCTCTCAAACTCTCATCTTCGCTTGGCGTTTCACCGGAGCCACCGTTACAACCACCGCACCACCAGCATTCACTTCGCTGCCACCAAATCACCGTCATTTACTTTGTCTCCACACCATTTTTATCATTCAAATAGATGGATTAAGTACATCGGTTGTGGTGATGAATTAATCACAAATTGTTATTCTAAGAGATTGATTTCTAATTGAAAAGATGTATTTGTAATCAATGGAGGAATGATAAAGGTGAATTTGTTGTCATTGTTTTATGCATTTTATTTAAATAAGTAATAAAAAATTAATAATAAAATGGTTGATGATGAAGATGTGTGTCTGGAACGGTGTGGTTAATTATATAGTTCGGGAAAAAAAAAACTTAAAAAGGTGTTTAGACATTATTGAAGAAATTTGTTGGGTGTTTAAGTAAGTTAATAGGGGCAATATGGTCATTTCATTTAGTGGAGGGATGTAATATGTAAGACGTTTGCCATGATAGGGATGATATTTGGCAAATTAAACAAACCACAATGATGACAGTTGCCAATAATATCTGTTAGGGATGATTAGTGCCAAATTCAACAAACCACATTGATGATTAATAAATTATCAAATATTTGAGTAAACAATGCAAAGTGTTTTGCTGTGAGAACAAGTGAATAAGAAGCTCAGCCAGTAGTAACAGTTGATTCATAGAATTTCATATATGATCATGTATTGTTTCTTTTATCAAGTTAAAACGGACTGTAAAGTTGATACACAAACTAAATTTCGTCTACCAAGCAGACAAACTATATAAACAGCAACTAAATGGTATCTAGAACTTCCATAATTCAAATTTTGGATGTAAAGAACAAACGACTATAAACAAACAAAATGATAGACCAATCTCTTTGAGCTCATAAATTAGTCGTTACACATATTTGATAATGTTCCAAGACTCCTTAATCATCGAGTAAACCAAAATGTCGACAACATGTGAGTCACCAAACATCTTTTACAATATCCTGATATCATGTGAAAGCTAGCAAAGGTGTCTGCGACATGATGCATGATTGGAGTAGAACTTCTATTGCATATTATACAAGTCACTATGAATGCACTGTTTTGGATTTAGGAAATTTAATAACTAACAATATAAGAAAAAATGTTAATAGATCACTAATCAAGAACCAAATGAATAAAGATGAATGACCAGGTGGTACACATAACATTAACCTTTGACTTCCTAGTTCCCACAGCAGAGAGGGAGCAAAATACTGTGTATGACGTGCAGACTTGCAGTAAACGCAGTACACTGCCGCAAAAACCGGTTGGTACTAACCTAAAAAAATATAACCCACTGAAGTAGAATATTTTGAAACAGAAAGGAGAACTTACAACCTCCATACTTTTCTATTACATGATGTTTACCTGATCAATAGCTTATGGATCTACTCTATGTGGATGTATGTTTTATTTTTTACGGGTAAACTTGCAACCTCCTTGCTTTTCAAGCTGAACTATAAGCCAAACAAACGTGATTCCTTTTGAGATGCAAGTGGGGATGTGCAGGTTGTGGATTTTCAAACAGGCTCGTAAAGACCCAACATGTGACCATCAATACATCGCATTGCAGCGACCTGTCAACAATGCAATAGAATTAGAGGCGTTACTTTGGTTTATTAATAACAAACAGAGGAGGTTGAATGTTATAAATGGGCTCATTCTCATTGACTTTTAACTGTTTATAATTTATATCGGCATTCTACAAAACACAACAAAATATATGATATAGCTCTCGCATGGTATGCAGTCAATTGAAGTCAGATGAGTGGTATAAGGGCATTATTATTACCTTTCCATGGACCTCGTATTTAATAGGGCCATCCATCTCTGCACCTAAAGCCATAAGTTTAGTCACGGAACTATTAATGTCGGTCACGGTGAACGATAACATTGACGAGAATCCCTTCTGAACTGCAATGTCACTGTAAATAGTGAACATAAAATCAGAAATCAAACACTTATATACAGGTCTGAAATTTAGGAAGGCCTCACAACGACAGAAATTTGCAATCTGGTAACATTTATAATACTACGCTATGCCTATCTGATAAAAATGGATATGAAAATCCACAGTTAATAAAACTAAAAGGTAACAATGAAATGATAATATGAAACTCATGTCCGATGGCTGTCAAACACGAAAACTAGGGGGCACATATTTAGTTAGCTCGGTATATGTTTTTCTTTTTCACAACTTATTGTGTTCTTTCTAGTTACTACTATCAGTTTTGCTTTAGACTTGTATATACACATACATAAAAGGACTCCAAAACTGTAGGTCTTTAGATTATGAGTTCGTATCCATATATCACAAACCCATAACCTTGCAATGTAGAAGCATTGAAGTTTACCATATGAAAAGTGTTACAGATATAAAAAATAAATAAATAAATAAACTTTGATATTAATAATTAGTCTTAGCTTCGTATAAATCCTCTATAGAATGTCAATCTTCACATAAAAGCAGAACAAGTTTATCTTTGATGCACCTCTAAAACACTTGTGAACTCCAAGTTCAGTTGCTTCTGCATGATTGTATTTCTTAACTCGATGTCATGCACATGCATTCATGACATCAACTGCATCATACAATCATCAAGTAACAACCTATATTATTTTAACATGTGACAGTGCTACAAGCTATAGAATAATCGCTCTTCAGAGACAATAACAGAACAAATAGTCTTCCTTTTTGACCCATCTTTTGTAAGAAAAAAAAAATTGTGTCTCAATGCATGTAAAGCTTTCAATCTTTTTTAGCCATTGCCCATTGGGATGCAAGTAGCCTATGTATATCACCATTTTAACCACTATGCGAAGGTCAGAACTTAAAAGTGCTAAACATACAACGGAAAATGAAAATTTATTTAACCACTCAGGGGTGACCTAGTGACAAAAGGCTTGTGACTATCATCACTAAAATGTGAGGTTCAAGTTCAATTCTTGCTAGGTGCAAACAACCTGAAGTGGCCACGTCAACCTCCTGAAAAGGGAGGGTTTTACCTTTGTGTGGCAGTGGATTTAAACCCCATGGATTAGTTGGCCCANAAGTGATTACTTTTGGGATGCAAGTGGGGATGTGCAGGTTGTGGATTTTCAAACAGGCTCGTAAAGACCCAACATGTGACCATCAATACATCGCATTGCAGCGACCTGTCAACAATAGAACAGAATTAGAGGCGTTCCTTTGGTTTATTAATAACAAACAGAGGAGGTTGAATGTTATAAATGGGCTCATTCTCATTGACTTTAACTGTTTATAATTCATATCGAAATTCTACAAAACACAACAAAATATATGATATAGCTTTCGCATGGTATGCAGTCAATTGAAGTCAGGTGAGTGGTATAAGGGCATTATTATTACCTTTCCATGGACCTCGTATTTAATAGGGCCATCCATCTCTGCACCTAAAGCCATAAGTTTAGTCACGGAACTATTAATGTCAGTGACGGTGAACGATAACATTGACGAGTATCCCTTCTGAACTGCAATGTCACTGTAAATAGTGAACATAAAATCAGAAATCAAACACTTATATACAGGTCTGAAATTTAGGAAGGCCTCACAACGACAGAAATTTGCAATCTGGTAATATTTATAATATTACGCTATGCCTATCTGATAAAAATGGATATGAAAATCCACAGTTAATAAAACTAAAAGGTAACAATGAAATGATCATATGAAACTCATGTCCGATGGCTGTCAAACACGAAAACTAGGGGGCACACATTTAGTTAGCTCGGTATATGTTTTTATTTCACAACTTATTGTGTTCTTTCTAGTTACTACTATCAGTTTTGCTTTAGACTTGTATATACACATACATAAAAGGACTCCAAAACTGTAGGTCTTTAGATGATGAGTTCGTATACATATATCACAAACCCATAACCTTGCAATGTAGAAGCATTGAAGTTTACCATATGAAAAGTGTTACAGATATAAAAAATAAATAAATAAATAAACTTTGATATTAATAATTAGTCTTAGCTTTGTATAACTCCTCTATAGAATGTCAATCTTCACATAAAAGCAGAACAAGTTTATCTTTGATGCACCTCTAAAACACTTGTGAACTCCAAGTTCAGTTGCTTCTGCATGATTGTATTTCTTAACTCGATGTCATGCACATGCATTCATGACATCAACTGCATCATACAATTATCAAGTAACAACCTATATTATTTTAACATGTGACAGTGCTACAAGCTATAGAATAATCGCTCTTCAGAGACAATAACAGAACAAACAGTCTTCCTTTTTGACCCATCTTTTGTAAGGAAAAAAAATTGTGTCTCAATGCATGTAAAGCTTTCAATCTTTTTTAGCCATTGCCCATTGGGATGCAAGTAGCCTATGTATATCACCATTTTAATCACTATGCGAAGGTCAGAACTTAAAAGTGCTAAACATACAAGTATACAACGGAAAATGAAAATTTATTTAACCACTCAGGGGTGACCTAGTGGCAAAAGGCTTGTGACTATCATCACTAAAATGTGAGGTTCAAGTTCAATTCTTGCTAGGTGCAAACAACCTGAAGTGGCCATGTCAACCTCCTGAAAAGGGAGGGTTTTACCTTTGTGTGGCGGTGGATTTAAACCCCATGGATTAGTTGGCCTAAAGATCGGAAACCATGGTTACCCAAAAAAAAAGTTATTTACACCCGATGAATCAAGCATAAATGTGTGTTGCATACGTGAGGAAGATCCAAATTTCTCAGTTTTACAAACCGGTCGCCCAAGAAGATGCTACCCAACCCGGCTAAACCGTCAACTTGCTTGGTTAAGCCAGTTTGTTACGATTTTCATGTACACCCCTATTATAGAGATGGTGGTTTCGTCCAATTTGCTTATGAATGGGTCCATTTGGGTTGTGTTATCATCTCAGGTCATATCCAATAATGTAATGGCCCTTTTTGACACTTACTAAGTAGACATTTAATAACAATCCCATTATAACCCATATATATAATGCAACAGCGTTTATTCACTTGCTTGGCTAAATAAGATTTTATGAGCTTAGGATTCAGAAACCATATGTCGAAAGGTTATGACAAATAAAAAAGAATGTCAGACAATATTAAAATTCAAACTTCCATAACAATGTCAAATTAAATTAATTGGATTTTCATGTTCTCAGGATAGACATTCTATCTTATGCTTTCTTCGCTGCCTTCTCCTTTGCATAGACAGTCCTTGAATTTTTTTTGTTAAACAACATAGTTTTGCTACCCATGTAAGTTTATAATAGTTTTGAGTTCAAAACTAGAATATGAAACTTAAGAAAAAATGTCACCAAGTTACTAAAGCACAGCTTGTGGGTGGTTCTTTTTGTTCTTGTAACCTTTTACTCTCATTTTAAATTGTCTTTTTGGATATACATCATCATGAGAACTCATGCCGTTAAACTTGTCAGTAACAGTACTTTGATAGATGATGTGATTTTTTTACACTATCCTATATAAACTGTTGTTTCAGTCGAGAAGTTTAACGAGATGAGTGCACTAGGACATTATAATAAATGACAACTTAAAATGACTAAAGAGATTAAAAGAAAGAAGATTGACACACCCAAACTGTGTTCAAGTATCTGGAGACACGATTTCATATTTTCCTTATCCTAATATTAAATTCACTATAAAAAACTATCAAACTCACACGGTAGCAAACATATATATTCTAACAAAAGAGGCGAGGGCAGGGTAGAAGACAGCATATCAATCTTGAAAGCACATAAATTGCAAACAGCGTGAGTCAGCATACTTTGAGTACTAATATTTTGTGGTGTTCTTGTATATTTTTCATAACCCTTCACCATATAGTTTTAAATGAGGAATAAGTATAACTTTAACGTTACAAACCTTATGCACATCTGGAAGTGCAAAGAAGGTGGGTCCGTGATGGGTCGAAACAGACTTGTGTAGAGATGGTTCATTTTTGGTACGACCCAAAAAGGGTCAGTCAAGTTTTGTTAATTATTAAGAAACTTTTCGGCTTATATAATAAGCCGAAAAGATTCAAAATAAGCCAGAGCTTATGAAACATAAGCCCAAAATCAAATAAGCCGGCTATATAAGCCGAAACAAACAACCCCTTAGGATCAATAAAACCTAACTTTATCATATAATAATAATCTTAATAACAATGTAATTCAGAAAGTATAGTAAAAGAGAATATGAAATACTACCTGGAAGAATGCATGAGGGCGAGCTTGAGATGACCGGATTGAAGTTCAGCCCAACGGAGAGTACAAACATTTATACTGAAATCAAGTCCTTCTTTATAAAACTTTGCTGCTTTTGGTACATCTTTGTGTAACTGCAGTATATATCGAAATGATGCCGCCATTGCCGCCGCTCGAGTGATGGTGATTGTCGTTTGTGACTTTCCGAACACACACATACACACACACCATGAAGGTAACTAATTGGGTCTCTAAGGCCCAGTGTTTTTAACCCAATGTGTTTATTTTCAGCAAGGCCCAGGTATACTAGTGGGTAAGCTGGTTGTCCAAATAACTAGATAGCCTCGTTTTAGCTTCCTAGTCCTCACTAAGCTCCGTCCTTGTAAGTATGTACCCCCGCTTTAGCCTCGTTTCTATATCTTCCATCTTCGCTTCGGGGTCTAAAGCTAGAAGTTGTTGCAACATTTCTTGGAAAATTCTTGTGAAGAAGAAGTGGTCGATGAGTTTGAAGATTGTTGACTTTTTTTCTTTCTTTCTTTGTCGGGTGGACGTGGCAATTCATCGTCTCCAAATAGCTCGGGTTCTTCTCCAGTTAGCCATCATTGGGTTCTTACAATTGTCGAATCGAGATGCTACCATTTATGTTTGCCTTTCAAAAAAAACCCCAAGCTTTTTCGTGAGCAAATACTCTCGTTTCGTTTTGATTATACGTGTCTTGAACACATGTCCTCAAATCTTCATCGTTTTCATCAATTAACCGCTGGAGTTGGTAGACGATTGTGCTAAATTTTTCGACTTCTCGGTTCATGGAAGTCCACTTTTCGGTCAACATGTTTTCGGTGCGGTCGATGTAGCCTTTCTTCGATGCTTGATCATTGTATTCCGCAAGGACTTTGTACAAAAAATGTATCTGAATTTTGATCTTTTTCCGTGTTCGGATCCTTAAATATATGTAACTAACATTTCGCCAAATTAAACTCTTCGGCTTGAGTCCATGGCATAAGGCGTTATATCGGTTTTCTTTTCTCTAGTAGTTGGTTTTTTTCCTTTGCCACGTTTCTTGGGTGATGAACCCTCGGCTTCGGGTTTTTATTGGGGTCGTTGGTATTGTTGTTAGGTTTGTTGATATTGTTGTTAGGAAACTTGGGTTTGTTGGGATTGTTGGTTTTGTTGTATTTGTAATTTACTTTGTTAGAGTTGTTGCTGAAGTTGAAATTGGGGGAATAATTAAAGTTGTTTGGCATAGCGAATGGGTAAAAGTTGGTCAAGTGGTTTGGGATTTGGTATGACGTACTAAGTAGAGGATAGACGAAGATGAAGAATTTGATATTTAATTTTGCGGATTGTTGAATTAATCCATGAATTGTTATCATTTTTTTTGAGTTGGAGTTAGAAATAAAGAGAAGTATTGTTTAGATTTGTAGATAAAAGTGTGCGTTAAAACTTAGTGATTTAAAGAGTATTTACAAGATTTTTAAAAGGAAAAAGTGAGTAAAAGGAGTGTTATATTTTAAATATAGCGGCTATTTTTTCTTTTAAAAACAAATCTATCCGTTGGAAATGAATAGAAATAAAAATTTAAAAAGTTGTATGTATAACTTGCGCCACGGCTACGAGGCCACAACGTATAAAGCAAGAGGCGATTAGGTGGCTCGCACCATAGATTTATGGCACCACCGTACCGAGTGTTGTAAGATCAAATAATTGAATATCACTATGAAATGCCAACCTTGTTCATTGAATGTGAAAACTTTGATAGGATATAAATGTAGAATGATGTCATACAGAAGAAAAAGTAAATGATATGGGATGTTTATGATGTAAAAGTCGCATGATTCTTCAATTTTACCCTCGACTTCAATCTAACTTGGTTATGTTAACATCACTTGTGTTATCTGTATAAATAAAGGGAAATGTTTGGTGGACCTAATAAATAGGCCTACTT
>LBNU01039369.1:148054-189831 GCA_014162995.1 Artemisia annua
GGGCGGAATGGATGGAATCGCTTTTTTGTGTTGGGATTAGGAATGGACATTGTGAGTGGATTTGGTTAGTTGTGGTGTTTTCTCCTTCACTTAAATACTTGTATGAAGCTTAAGCTTAAGTGAGCAATTAAGGTACATTTCGAGCTAGCTCGAGTACAAGTATTTCTTTGGAGGAGAAAAAGGGTTTGTGAATGTCTAAGCATTAATTGGCACAAACTTAACCTTTTTCTCCTCTTTTAATGATTCCTATTTTATCACAAGTATTATACATATCAATTGTCCCAATGGATTAAAGACTTCCAAAAGCTTAAATCTTTAGAAGATCCTTGTTCACTGTTGAATGCACCCATATTGGGTTAGAAGACAGATTTCACCTTTTTAGTATTAGGTTGGATTGCTAGCCAAAATAAGGAAAAAGTTTGACGTTATAAAGTGATAAAGTACTTTATTGGAATAGTTCAAACTTTCCCTACCAATCCCGGCCTATTCTTGAAAGTCTTCAGGTAGCATTCTTCAGTCTTCATGGTTGGTGAGGAGAGCCTAGGGGATTCAGTGAGCTATTGTCATCACTCACTGAATCCATCATTTCTTCTTTGCATTAGATGCCAATCACTGAGAGTCCGCCTCCACCAAGAATGGAAAACCTTCTTCATTGAGTTTGTTCTATAACATCCTGAAGATGACTCACTGAGTGATCTTTCACTCAGTGACTTGATTACTGTTCACGGTTTTATAAACACTTGATTATTAATTGTGTTCAATCTAAGTTTAACGAGACTTGGGTACTGGACTTGACCCAACACTATGTTTTTTTGCTAATGGGGTTGAAGAATGAGGTTCGGCGATTGGGAAGTGTATATGGAAAACAGAAGATCATGTTTACCCCAAAATAAACCAGCACGAGTGTTAACAACCCCTTAAAGCCCAAAGTAGCAGAAGAGCCTAATAGCTTTTGTATCAAGTTATAATCATGGTAAAAGTTATTAGTAGCCAACTTAAGATGTATAGTGTTCAAACTTCCCATTTTGTATCAATATGGGACTAACTGTTACAAGTTTACGCTTTCTCAATTAGTACCAACTCCGGTCCCTTTGTATTTGCTATGTTTGATACTTGTTGACGAGGTGCATGGGCCACAAGTTTAGGATCATAGGGAGTTTAAAGGTGAAATTTATAGATCAATTAAGGTTTTAAGTGAACATCACCATCAAAATAGTGAACCTATCTTTACGGGTTGGAAAGAACTTGAATGGAGCTAAAGCAATGGCTCATGATCTTGAAATGACTCTTGGTGAGACCTAAAAGCTTTTGTAGATTCATGGACCATTGGTTTATATAGAACTTGATTCTTTAACTCCCTGTACATTTCTTTAGCTTTTTCTCATATGGTGTCATTTCACCTTTCATTTAAGAAGGTAACATCATAAATATGAATGCTTATTTAATCTTAGAAATGACTGATTGCTTTGTAATAATTACTAGACAAAGTGTTTAGCACTATTTAGAAGTATTTAACAATGGTTATTGGTTGCTTTAAATGTCGATAGACCTATAGTAAAGATGCTCATAATCGGCATATGTATCTGCTTGATTTGGTTACATACGTACTTGTAACTCGATTTTGATTAGTTAAAACTTATATTGTACTAGGTGTGTACAAGTTGAGGTTCTTTTCTATTTTTCTGTTTCATTATCGATCTTTTGCACAAGGCAAGTACGTATATTACGTATTGCACGTAGTCTATCTTCTTTGATAATTTATATAGTTAATATGTCTTTAGTCTATGTATTATTTTAGCATATATATATATGTGTGTGTGTTTGGGGATATAAAAATGTTGGAATATGCTACAAAATAGTAACGCTACTGTTAACAAGAAGCACAATGTAAGTCAGCCACGGCTTGTCAAAGGCTGAGCCAGAAGCCTGTCTAAAAAAACCCTTTCCACGCAAGACCTATTTGATTGCGGTGGATTTACATGCCCATTGTCCGTTGTCACCAGCTCAACATCAGAGCCGCCCACACCATCTTTCTGCTCACCTTGAATTTGCAATTTCCCCTCTTATTCGTCCTACGTATATTTCGTTTCTTAGAGTTGGTAAGAGTTCAAAAGTCATATCAACTAAGATTGGTATTTTAAACCATTCTTTTTGTTACAAACTCGGTGAATAATGTGGTAAAAAATCATTCTAGGACAATTTGGGGAGGGGGGCAATGTACCGAATATTGACTAAATAAAGGAAAATGCTATGTGTTTTGCAATACATGCAAGTTGAGTGAAATGAGTAACCAATTGGATTATAAAAGTCCAATTTTGTTTCATGTCAAAGACATATTTTAGAGTTTTTTTTTTTTTTTTTTTTTTTTTTTTTTTTTTTTTTTTTTTTTTCTCAGTATACTTCTAATATCTGGTTTTGTGGTTAGAATGCTTTCACACATATATTTGTACAACTTTCTGCGAGTTGAAAAGATATAGTACTAAAAAAGAAACCAAGTTTAGCCAAAGCTAACTTGTGCTTTGCAAAATAGTTTCATGCTGTTAGCTGCACAGTTCCTAAGGTGGCCAGATTAACATAATCGGTCGCATGTTTAACAATGAAAACTTCTGTTGATCTGAACTACGTACAGCCAAGTGTTGATGGCAGATGAAAACTTATGTTTTACAAAAGATAACTTATGCCTAATGAAAACTTACGTTCTACAAATGGTATAGAAAATAGTTGGACTAGAGCCCAAGTGTCTGGCCTAATAAGAAAACATTCTAGCCCACTGTATCCACTATCAAATATGGAAAGGCAGGAAAGCAAACCAAATCTAGAAAAGGCAGATTGAACCTGGTTTTTGAAAGCATCATTATATAAACAGAAATCTGTTTGGCAAATGGCAATCACAAACCAGCACCCCATTAATGAACCAATAATTAGTGGCAGATGCGACAGAACTGTAGGCCTAGAGCCCAAATTTGTGACCCATAAGAAAATTCATCTAGCCCATTAGATCAGTTACCAAGTATGGAAAGGTAAAGGAACCGAATCTAGATAGAAGATTATGGTCCATTTGACAAACCAGAGAGATGAACCATATATGTATATTGTGATGCTATCAAAAGATAATTTTGCTTCTCATGATCCAATATATGTCACAAGTTAACCTGGAATACAATAAGTAGTTAAGTACGATATACTATGCTGTTAACTTGGTGCACCTGGTTAACATCTTACATCTCCTCCAAGCTTACTATTCCTTTTTTAAGTCGTGATTCAAACGATCCTTTGGAGCTTATGGAAATTTAGAAACGACACGGTGTTTGCAGCCAAATAACCAAAGAAAGATATATTATCTTCAACGACATACTACTCTCTTTCACTTATTTTTCGTCTAGAACCAAGAAATCGTCTTTTAGTTGGATTGATTGGTTTAATAACCCTTGTAATGCATTGACATCCATGGTGTAACTCTTACAATTTTGTCGTTAAAAAATACAATATGTACAATAAGCTATGTTGGTTCTTTTGTATTTCCAATGTTGATCTTTTAGGCAGTTGAAGCAAATGATTAAAATTTTCATTGAATCATTCAACTTAGTCAATGTTGCATTGTTTTCAGATGTGATAACTAATCAACAATCAAATAGAGAACTAAAGGTACAAAAGTATTGACACACAATTATGTGTATGCTTATTCTGTGCTACCACTTTAAGTATTTCCAACATAGGATCGGAAATGCAATAAACCTATCGTTCTTTTGTAGTTCTTGTGGAATAATGAATCTTGTTGAACATGACTTACAAAACCCTTTTAAAAAGACGACAACGCGTGTTAGAATTTGTTCGAGTGACACTCTAATATGTACGGTTTCTATCAAGAAACCATAAGGTTTGATTTAGCATATCGTGTTTCATGGTTGAGAACCTATTAGGTCAAATTTCAGTATTCTTTCACACACTATAACTTTAGTAACATCTAAGACCCTAGTATCATGCGTGACTGACACACCATCTAAGATAAATGAATTATTCGATTTACACAATTTCTTAATTTATGATTGGGGTATATATTAAGTTATGTATTTACCATCTTTTTCTTTTTTGCAAAAAAGTGTTGTATTGATTAAGAATCAAGAATCACGAACGATCTTATGAGGATACAATTAAGGGATGCAATCCAAGATTACAATGACATGTTATCGTGCTTTGACATTATTGCGACGGCTCCTATTTGACATAGTTCAACTCGGAAGTTTTGCTTTCTGCCATCTCCTTCTCTCTCGTGCTATGGCTTTAGGCTCAAGCAGTCTTTCCCATCTCTCTCGTGCTTTAGGCTTTGGGACTACAGTCTTTCCGGAGGAGCTAGCTACATTATGAAATTGAAACTAATTGATATGAATAGTCCATGAATTATTCCAAGCTCCGAACTTGATCATGTGAACTAATTTAGCCTGTTGAACCACCATGAACCTTGCTATAGCAAACTTGTATTTACCATCTTGTGCTTCATAGCCCGAAAACTCATTAAATAACTAATAGTATTCTATCACGTGCCTTTGACTTCAACAATATTACCAATGATTATTGGCATGCAACAACATTTTAATAAACCTTTTGTGTTTGTTCAATAAACCTTTTAATTAACAAGACTCGAGAAGCTATACTTTAAGAAAATGAAACCTTTTGTGTTTGCTCATTGATATATTCCTTGTAACTTGTTAAACATGCTATCAAACTTAACAACTTTAGCTTATTCTAATCATCAGTCTTAACAATACTAATAATAAGCTAAAATACCTATTTAATTAATTAAGTTAAGATTCACTTCAAAACTATCCATTATAGGAACATGATTCCATAGGAATCATCCATTATATATTATTGTTGTTCCTAATGTTCCCCACTAGCTAATTGAGTTCCAAACACTAGGAATTTGTGGGAATTTATCCATGTTATCATCGTTCTCAACAAAGCCTAAGAGCCATCCAAACCATCCAAGTTGATGGGACATGTTTTATTTGTTTGGGTCCCAACAATCAACATTGTTTGGTGTTTATGAGGAGGAGGAAATTCTTTGATGACATGGGTGTTTGTCTTTTAAGATAGTCATCAATCATAAGGTTCCAAAATAATATTGAAATTAAATTAAGAGAAAATTAAAAGAATAAACTATTTGAAATGTAAATTACCAAAATGAACTTCGAAAAGGAAAATGAATGGGAGGCCTAAAAGTGTGACTAATTATATGCCTAAATAGATGTGTCAGTAAGTTATTGGTTTGTGAAGAAGTGGGTCCCCTGCTGTCCACCAACAGGATCCTGACACATAGGTTTAGGCATATAATTAGGCATACCGGTTAGGCATGCCAATCAATGCTCCTTCGAAAATATGTGTAACCAAACTAGATCAGCACATAATTTTTCCCACGAGCCCTTCGCATTTTCCCCACTCGTCCATCTTCCCCACCCATTCCTCTCATCCTCCCCCACCCCACTATTATTAACCACCATTTAAACACAAGATCTTGTGTTCCTCATCCTCCCCACCATTATTTACCAAGGTTGTACAAATCGTGAACCGATTTGTATTTCCGACAAGTTTTCAGTATTTTTTGCAAGTTTTTAGGTATTTCTGATAAATTTTATGTATTTTCGGCAAGATTTTTCTTAAAAAAAACATCTTGTAATAGATATGAACAGCGACTATAAATTATTGCAACAATTTACGATGATTTTTGGGTATTTCGGCTAGATTTGAAGGTTTCCGGCAAGTTTGACCACTGTTGACCACGCTTGACTGATTTGTTTGACCGATTTACAAAAATCTGAAAGGTTGATGGCCTTGTAGCATCTAGGCGGTAATTAATCGGCCTTATAGACCTTGTTTTGCAACACATATTTACCACCATCTTCCTCCCACCATCTCCTCATCCTCCTCATCTCACCGGAAAAGGCAGGCACACAAATCAAGGCGGCGCATGCACACGCTATTTCAAGGTGCGTTGCGACACGCATTATGCTGCTGATGGGCCAAAATGTCGGCGCACGGCACACATCCGTATGGGTGCACCGTGGCCCATTTTTGTAAACGAGCAAAATCCGGTCCGATCTTATAAATAGAGATACATATAAATTCGGTTTCATAATTTCTTTTTAAATTAATGACCAATTTTTTTTATAAGCATTCTGAAGATGTCGAGACAAACTTGAATAATAAAATCTATTTAGAGACAATTTTGGTATGTAATATTCAAATATTCAAAATCAATTGATTATTCTTTATACTCTTTGCGTTGATCTATATTTAACTTAATTGCCAATGTTTTTTTATGAAACGGTGAAAATATATTAAGCTTACAAACTCACTATACATAACACAATTATCTCGAATATTATAATACAATTATTTCACACAATTATCTCGAATATTAATACTTGAGTACACAACCACTAATATCAAAAGCATCTCACTCCATAATTCCATATAGATGTAGCTAGGTTAAAAGCCTTTGGTGAACATATATACATTGCATAATACTTCTAGAACCAAAAGTTGTGTAATAGAATTTAATTATTAACATACATTGAGTTCTGTTTCTATATTCTTATTCTCATAATAATAATAAATCTTATTAAATAAAATTTACTTTATATTTATAGGAATTCAGAGAAATCTACTTTTACTTTCGTAAACAATAGATTTCAAAGTTTCACCAAAAAAAAAATAAAAAATAAAAATAAATAAAATAAAAAAATAAAAATAAATAAAATAAAAAATAAAAACAATAGATTTCAAAGAAATTAAATGCACGTCTTTGAATTTAGTAAAATGAAAATGCTAAAGACTCGCTAAACTCTAGTATTTTTTTTATATGATTCTGCATCTTTTTTGTTATTAATATTTTTTACTGAAAAACATATTATTCTTAGCAATGTTATGTAGTGCTATAAAAAAAATTGCAATACGAAATGAAAAACATAACATTATTGACTTTACTATATAAGTAGTGTTGTGAAATAAGAAATTAAATTTTGTATGTTTTAATAGTTAAATTCAATTATTTTCATATTATTAATAACATTATTATTATCTATGGCATATCTAATTAGTTATAGTTTTTGGTTTTTCATTGTATATCACAGGAATTATAACTTTATTTTGTAGCTATAAAATATTTTTGCAACCGTTGCAACACGAGTAGCCCATATTAAATACTTTTTAAACTTTGTTCCATCTCATTTAAGGACAAAGGGGAGTATATGCTTTTGATATCAAAATCAATCCAATACTTAACAATAGAACGTGCAAGGATGCTAGTCATATTCCAAGATATTAAGAGGTTCACTTTTTTGCGATTTTTATTGTATTCCTTTAATCGAGTTCGTGTCCAATATACTCTTTGAAGTTTAAGAAAACACGTTTGCAGTCTTTGTGCCTTGTTAACGAATAAACTGCATTTGCATCTAATACTATTAGTAGAAGATTCCTACTACAACTTATTCAGAAAAACAATTTTGCTAACCATAATGTTAAGGGTTTTTATCAAGCTTACCATATAAAAAGATATCTCCAAACTAAAACTTTTTATTTCCAAAAATACATTTCAACACATATGGTTATAGACTTATAGAAAGTAAGTTTTAGTAAGATATATATTACTAATATTAAGTTAGTTTATATCTAGATATGATGTTCGATATGGTTAGCAAAACACCTCTACAAAAAAGCTTAGTTGGTTGGCTATGTGATGCATCGACCACAAAATATAAAAAATAAAAAAAAATGATGGTGGTTCATAGTTGTAAGCACGTATAGTGCGAGTTTTTGCTATCTATTATGTTCAGAACGAAAATTAAAAACATCTTCCTGGGTTTTTCTTTAAACGTTTGTTATTGGGTAGATAGTTTTTTTAGTTAAACGAAAATCATCTTTCACTATATACGTAGAAAAAACATTTTATTATTGAATTAACCGAAACGCAACAAGTTATATTAGGTTGTGAGTTTAAGTCTCTAATGAAACATTTGTGAAATATGTAGTATAAGCGTGTGAAAAACTTGTCCTTTAAAAGGGAAAAAAAACTTAAATATTAATAAATAATTTCTGACTGGATTTATATTTATGTATAGATTTAAAGGAATTGTAGCATTTTTTCAGATTTGGTTATCAATATCTATAGTAAATATAACGGGTGTATCCTTGAAAACTTAAAAATTATTTAAGAAACACACGATTTATGAAAACACATAAACATATAAAAGTTGACTTGATAAAACATTACTATAAAGCTTATAAATGATGTTGATGTTTATAATTTAAAAAACCATAACTATGTTTGACTCACAATTCACACATAAAGAACATTTGCATGTAATTTATTTTTAATTATTTCTATTCATGCCAATAGGAAATAGATACATTAAAGGAAGTATGGAATTTGTCATCTTACATTCAACTATCTATACTACATATAATTGATGTAGCATAGCAACGGAATTTTATTTTGGTAAGTGTATTGTGTAACGTTTTGTGTAACCGAAATATCACTATAATTATCTACCGCTATAAAATCTCGTTGTTATACACGGATACTCGTCTAGTGTAAGACAAAAGGTATACACCTTTTTGAAAATAGATCCCTATAAATTAAAATTTCTCTTATAGATCAAAAAAATCAAATCTTCATCTTCCATTTCACTTTCATCTAGTTGCTTCAGTTTAATCTAATTTTTATAGTTGAGGTTCAATTTTGTCACAAAGCCAAAAATCCCCAAAAGGACATTTCATTATCCACCAAAAAATAGGGTTTAGGCTATCAAAAACACATACATACAAGTGATACAACCGAAATCAATCATCAATTCAACTTAAAACATTCAATAATTTTTATTTCATCATAAATCTTCGTCATTGATCATAACTTTTCAAAATTATGGATTAATCGTATCTATATTTTTGCTAGAATTTTAGGTTCAAATTATCAGTTAATATACGATTAGTTACATATAAATACTAATATGATTATGGAGGACGGAAATCAGGTTATTGATGACAATAATCAAGTTGTTGCTGACGAATATTGATGAAGAAAATTATATTATTGCGAAAACAGATGCACAACTGGATATAATTTTTAAAGAAAATGTAGTTGGTGTTACACATAAAACCACTTGTGATTTGTTTGGATGGTAAAGTCACATGTGATTATGTTGAAAACACTTGTTACGTGTGACTGTAATAGTAAGTATTGCAGATTAGTTGAATGCACGACGAGGTGTTGGGTAAGTTATGTGAAAGATATTATTAACCCTTCATTAATAATTATTTTAAATACAATTGATTTTGAATTAAAGCCTAGTTTAAATATGCATTCTTAGATCAAATAAATTAGATTGTGAGAAATTTTTGATCTTTCGAGTTTTAGAGAGTTTGTTGATCTTTAATACTCCCTTCATTCCATATTAAATGTCTAGATTTAACTTTTCAAGTATTTCTTTATCAACTTTGACTTTAAATATTTTTGTTTGTGTTATATAGTATTTGATAAAAATTATACGCAAAGAAAATACATTTAAAACTCAATTCATTCATATATTTTGTATCAAGTATTTTATTACACAAACAAAAATATTTAAGGTAACAGTTGAGAAAAAAAATCAAAAAGTCAAACTGGACATTTAATATGAGACGGAGGGAGTAAAATAAATTCAGACCTTTTATACCTAGTAATTTTTAACCAACAGGAAACTGCCTTTAATTGACATCAATTTTAAAATCATTATTCAATATGATTAATTTACTTCTTAGCTTTAGATGTTTCTATCTGGTTTTAATAAAAAGATATGATTTCTCCAAATAAGTTGAGTATGGACTATAGATTAATACATTGTTTCTTATGTTTACATTAGCTCTTTATTGAGAATTTTGGAATTTGTCTATAAGTTTTATTGGATAATCAGAAATTAATGTTATTTTATAAATAAATCTAAAAGTATTACTAGTAGCATATCCTTCACTTTTTTTTTTTTTTTTTTTTTTTTTTTTACCTTTTCAAAAACACCTAAATTGTTTCAACTTTGACTTAACCAAGTAGTAATTCATTTTGATTGCTTGATTTGATCACACCGGCAATATGGTCGGTTCATACATTTTTAATTTTTCTCACTTGGCTTCCAAATGCGTTTTGCTAATCAAAACATTTATTGAAACTCAAAAACATCACACTTTATTTTTTGTTATAATTACAATTAACATTGTGTCTCTGTACTTTAAGAGTGAATAATACCAAATATTATAGTTTTGCGATTTTTGGAGTTGATTTAGTTCTTCCACTTCGTCCAATTGAATTATTTTTTTTTCTTCTGTGAGATCATGTGATTGTCAAATTTTACTTATACCCCATTATACATACACTCAACACTCACAAAACTTTTAAAGTTATAGATGACGATGACTACTTTCCTCTCCTATTTTTGCACCACCGCACGTGTTGACTCACCACCGCAACAACTGGCCATGCTTGGTTGAGCGCTTTATTCGGTCTAATGGTGATGCCAACCAAACATAATACTCAAAGACGATGAGATGTTATTAATACATAACATATGTAGCAATTCTTTTCTACTAAACTTCTTTTATTTTTCTCCTGAAAATTATCGAGTCCTAGCTACTTGTCCAAAAGATTTTAGTAAATATACAGATAACTAACAAGTCAAATACATTCTACTAAAATAAGATAAAAAATCATATACCAATAATGCATTAGGTGGGAAGAAACTCGCATAAAATATTAAAGTTATGGCATACATATATTACTTTTATTTTTAATTATTATTATTATTATTATTATTATTATTACATACTTCATCCGTGTTGAATTACAAGTCAACTCCAGTTTAAAAATTTTCACTAATTATATTTTTCATTAATCAAATGGAGATGATTTGTGCACCATTTTTTTTGCTATACACAACTAAATCACACCAATAATGCACACAGTACAACACCGCTATGCATAATTTAGTGGTGGTGACAAATAAAAATGGTGTACAAATCACCCCTTTTAATCAAATATCATATTTGTTCGCAAAAGTCTTTTTTGATAAGTTAAAATATAAAATTTAACAAGTATTTTAAAACAACTCAAATTAGAATTGTGGAATTATAAATTCGGACGAAGGGAATAACAGATAGGCAGTCTAAAACAAACTTCAACTAAAATGTGGTAATATATAACGACATCCCAAACAAGAAGATTGTAAACATTAAACAAAAGTTACATACGTATATGAAATCAAATTAAATGGTGTAGTAATCTAAAAAAAAGGTAAAATAAATAGGTTATAATGGAGATGTGGGGTTGAGCTTGAAAGTTGAAATGACAAGATATGAAATGAAATAAATGAAAATACAGACATGGAAGTGACATTTCAGATTCTGGTGCAGCCGTTCCTTCTGCACACACATTCACCCATGAATAAAGACAAGCCAAGCCTGCTTATAAATCTAACCTGAGGAAATTAACCTGTTTTGTAAATTTATTTATTCACCGACTTAAAAAGTCTGTAAACTTTTTAAATTGTGGAATAGAATAAATAGTGTTTAGTAGCATAAAAATAATTCACATAAACTCTGTTGATTCATTTATAAAACTGTGATATTAAGCTAGGTAAATATATTATATATATACCGATTTTAACTTCTTAAGTGAACTAGGTGAGTCGATGTGGCCGGTCGACATATCACATGTAGTTTAACCATATATTAGGATAAAAGTACATTTGACGTGATGCGTCGCACACCAGTGATCAAGCGAGTCACGCAAATCTCCAAAAATCTTTTTTGCATTGTCGCGCAAATATTTTAAGCAATTGGTTGGCCAAAACCAAAAATCTCTAAATCATATCCTTCTTGTGAAAACTCATTTTCATTTTAACCTTTTAAGTAACTAGTTATAATGCCCGCGCACGCGCGGGTTTTTTTCTAATTTTTTTTTAATTATATTTTTATTTCTTAAAAAACAAATAATTTAATTTTTGTTTTGTTTGATTTATGATTTTTAATTATATTTGTTTATTATTAAAGATAATCATTTAAAAATTTTAATCCTGTTGTTAGTTGCATCTTATCTATATTTTTTTGTACTTATCTTCTACTTGTGTAGTTTAACAACAAAATAAAATTTTAAAATTTTAAATTAAAAAATAATAATTAAAATATTACCTAATAAGGAAATATTCTTTTTCAAAGTACCCACTAGGGGTTTTGTTTTATTATATAAGAGATTTTCGCTGCTAAAATTTAACCAGTGAATAATTTAGTCTAGACGAAATATTAGAAATATTTGAAAATAACCTAGCTATAGCCAAATCTAAACGAACAAAGTAACCTGACAACATTAAGATCTATTTCAAAAACAAGAACATATATATCAAAATTTTCATCATGTAATAATTAAGCGAGGGTTTAGGAAACATCTTTCTAAACTCCATAACAGCACTCATATGAACAGAAACTCTAGTCAAACTTTCAATGTGCCCAAAAAAAAGTCCTAATTGGAATGTATGGATCTATGATCTTGCTTGAGTTCTAATAAACTTTTTGTGAATTTTCCTTCTCGAGCTTCTTGCTTAAGTTCTACTGCCGTTAAAAAGTAATTTAGCACGGGGTATAACAACGCAAACTCTTATCAAAGAAACAAATTTATTTATAGATCGAGTGATAATTACGCCAGAAGTGGGATGCATCTTTATCCGATATCATGTTGTTTTCCACATTAGATCGAGTAGAATGGAAAGCCGTTTGAGACGGTGATACGAACATATATGGACCACTTGATAAACTTTTATGACACCAATAAAAATCAAAGCTTCAAGCCATTGATTGCATAGACTGAAAAAAGTAATGTGGTGGATGAAGCATCATGAGTTGCAAAAGATCATTAAGAATGTGGTCCAAACCAAAAAAGGTTCTAGCTTTTATCAAGGGGGGTTTAAGCGTTGATTTTGTTGTTCAATAATAGCTTTATGGTCGATATATATATGCATTTGGACACGAATACTCTTTTAATAGATTGCTCATATCTAGGGTTTAGAGGTTACCCTTTTTCCATCAATACTATTTCCATGGAAAGGTGAACAAATATATAATACATTCAATAAATATATGCTAGTAGAAAAACTTAGAACCGCAATAGAATTTACCAACGGGGGATTTTAATGTAACATTGTAATCTCGTTTGTTTCTCTCTATCTCATTATTAAGGGCCGAATTAAAACTTTGCCGTTCACAAAAAGAAACATCGTACTCATAATGTATCTGTTGCTCGTATGAATTTTACTTGAGAGTATCATGGAACAAAAAATGTAAGTTTTTGCAGTCCAATTAGAGGTAGTAAACAAAGGCTCGGATTCAGTGAGTAACATTTTGCTGCATGTTATAAAAGGGATTGAGTTGTATTAGTCAAAACAACATGTATCTTTTTTCGGTTCAAGTTATCAATAGTAATGTATTTAGCAACTACAGCATGTATTGCTGTGGGATAGAGAAACTCGGCTCCCTTGAACCCAGTATCCTTCCTACGGAAAACACTACTATACAGTTGTAGGAGTCCTTCAAGTTGGTTAGAGTGAAGCTGTAATCCGACTATCCAGTTGATGTAGAGATTTATCGTTTGTATTAGCATCAACATGTAACATATCTAGCTTCAATTACTCTAACTGACTGAAAATAACAAATAATTACGTGATTTGTACGTGTTGTCAGTATGAATATATAAGTACGTACATGATTACATAAATCTTTTTGTGATTACATATTTTTTCTTTATATCTTTAATTAAGAAAAATTAAAACTGTTGCTCCAATAGCCTATTCTAGCTAAAAAAAGATAGTAATAAAAAGTAAAGGTGAGCACAAAAATCAATAAACCGAATTAAAACCGAATAAATCGTACAAAAAAAATGGCCCTAGTTGACAAACTGATGGTGGTGGTTTTTATTTTTATAAAAACCGAATGTTTGAGACGGTTTTTGGTTGCATAGGAAAAACCGAACCGAGAAAACCATCCCGCCACACTTTAAATATATATTTAAATAAATTTATCTATATTAGAGATTTGATGTTTTATTTCAAATATTTGGGTGTCAGAACTACAAATCATCCTACTCACATGATCCCAAGTGTCTGAACTAACGGTTTGAATGCAGAGAGAGAATGAGTGGGAAAAAAATATATAATATTGTTGTGTGTAGGAGAGATTAGTAGGAGGATATTGTAGGAGGCTTTAGCAATGCTCATGTTGTTTATTATCTAAACATTCAAATTTGATTCATTTATTGATATTATATATTTGTTTCAAAGAATAGTATTTTTTTTTTAATGTTTTTTGTGGCGCAAAGCAAAGACATGCATTTTATATTTTATATTTTTGTTTGATTGTTTTATACGTTTTTCCGTAGCTTTGGATTGTTGATATTATACTACAATTAATATTTGTTTATATATTTTTTTGCTTGAAAACTTGAAATAGTAAACTTTATATAAGATTAAAACTTATTCAAGTAAGAAAAAATCGAAAAAACCCAAACCCGAACCAATTCAATGAATAAAACCGAAAAACCGAAACCGAAAAAATCAAAACCAAAACAAAACGGTTTGTAGTTTTTAAAAACCGAAATATATGGTTAGGTTTTTGATTTTATCACAAAAACCGCCCCACCACGCCCCATGCTCACCCCTAAATTACAAAGAAATATAAGTCTTGAATGAAATGCACAAGATCAATAATCAATGGCTATGATGGCTATGGCTTCACTTACTATATATAGCAAGGCCATTAAACGTGACTGTCTGAAGCAAGTACTATCGGGAAAACATCAGACGAAGTGGACAACTGATATATATGTATACAGATATTTAATTTATAAATATTGCTACTTCTATTTATACCTTCTAAATTCATCAAAGTTAGTACTTTTAGGCATTATGTCTCAAGGACACAATACATTTGCCTCTTTTTTTCCTTTTTACATTTAAATAGGTCGATTTTTTACGTATTGTCGCTTTATTTCAGATATAATTGTGTTCTTACACTTAATAAACCATGTGAATTTCTGCATGTACTAGCATTTAATTCATACACAAATAATTTATAAGTACGTACTTCAATAGTGTGTGTTATACGTCAAATATATATGTTTCGTGATGGCAGCAAAAAAAAGTTAGCAAATAACAATGAAATGTAATTCATCTTGCATTATTCATGTTTGCAACTTTTTTTGTAAAGTATCCAGTTTTTATTTTTTTTTTACAAATAAAAAAAAGAAACATTTATTTATATGAAGTAGATGGATCTAAAACAGAATATGTCAAGTACAATAGTCTTTTTTTGCATTGCTTTTCAGTGATCGATCAGAAACTACTTGCATTTACAAATATAGTGCCAAGTTTATCATTTGTTTGGGATTAAATGATAATTTGCAAAAAAATTTAAAGACTGAGGGCTTTATAATTAATATTAGTAGTGATATAACTATCACTAATCTATTCATGTTGTATCAATACTTCTATGTGTTAAAAATAAAATATATTAGCTCCAAAACTATAAAAATAGTAGGTCTATAACATACTATAGACATGTCCCATGACCACATTAGATGACTAATACAAGAGACATATATCATTCAATCTAGTCTTAACATTCTATCTAGTCTTAGCAT
This sequence comes from Artemisia annua, assembly GCA_014162995.1. NCBI lineage: Eukaryota > Viridiplantae > Streptophyta > Magnoliopsida > Asterales > Asteraceae > Artemisia > Artemisia annua. The sequence goes on from LBNU01039369.1 coordinate 163,761, forward strand.
ATATTATCTAGCATACATTGTTACCAATACTAACAGTCTAATACATTGATACGTACTAATACTACAATTGTTCGCATTGAAATAATCACTAGATAAACTATGATTAGCATTAACGGCGTTGACAGAAGCATTTCTGATCACAAACAACGAATACATATTGGTCTCTCAATCTATATGTTTTTCGATGCATGTCTCATCTTCATATGTATATGTATGCACGTATATTGTATTTGAGTATACTTAAACTATGTCACAATATATACACCACAAATTTATCCTACATGTTCTAATTATAACTTGAACTCACAACCATTTAGTTGAATAACCTTTCATGCAACATGAAATAACATTGAGCCCTTTGATATATGAATACATTTATAGTGGTCATGTTAATTTGCACGCGATAAATTTATTTAAAGGCAAGCCAAACTTAGCTTACTTCTGGAAAACAAATTAAAATACAAATAACATCACTCATATGACTGTAAATTGAAACTTAAAAATATCCAAATATTAGTTTTTATCCTTAAAACAAGTTAAGGCACGGTCTTCTTGAGCTCAAACTATATATAAATATATAAGAGGATTTGCTTTAGATTTCTTCTTAAGATCAAGCTTTAATCATTTCTTGAATAATGAGGTCCTCGATCTGTGTCGCTTCTCGGATCCCTGCACACAACTCAGCTGCATACAAATTAAATAAGTTTAAACTTACATAATCATAGTTCAGTAAAATGAACCAACTTTTAAAACTCATTATAGGTGTATATTATTAAACAAAAATGATAATGAGAATGTTTATGTCAATTATACACACACAAATTCTATGACAAAATACATTAATTAACGTTCCTTCGATCAGGAATACAAAAAAAAAAAAAAAAAAAAAAAAAAAAAAAAAAAAAAAAAAAAAAAAAAAAAAAAAAAAAAAAAAAAAAAAAAAAAAAAAAAAAAAAAAAAAAAAAAAAAAAAAAAAAAAAACCATAACCTACGTCTTTTTTCCTTTGTGAAACTTAAAATAATTTATGTAGCTGGGATGATTTAAACTCGCAAAAACATTCCATGTAAAAAGTTTGTAGGTTTTTTCGTTCACCTTCGTTGATTTCTTTCATTACTTAATCTTTTAGATAACTAATTAATCCTATTTACAGATATAATTGTATGAATACAAACACATAAATAGTTATTTAAAAAGAACATAAATGTTATGATATCTAGTAATAAATTAAATGTGACATATTAACATACCTCATCAAGTTTAGCTTGGTGATTATTTGCGTCCAACATCAATCCAAAATGAATGTGAGGAAAATGTGCCCACTGTATCACAAGATAGTTTTATTGTCAGGTTAATATATTTAATATATTATTTACATGCATACAAAACGCAAAAGTACTTGACAATGTGCAAGCCACCAAATAAAGAAAAGGAAAGTATAGTACTGTAGTATGCAGAAAACTGCTATATGATGCGCATGCACTTACATTTTTTGCAGCCGTACTAAAAGCTTCCCTATGGCTGATTTCTGGATTATTTGCCTTGATCCTTTGGATCTCCTCCCTACATTAATCCCCACATTTCAATTATATAAGTAGTGAAAGAATAAAATGATATCTGAAGGTCAAAAAAGTTTATCTAAAAACAAATTTTAATGGCTGTGTGCTAGTAAAAAAATAAAGAGTGATATGATAGAGTAGCGTCCGTACTTTATGAACTGGTTATACGCTGAAGGAACCCGCTGTCTTTTTTCCGGCGCTGAAATATGCAAAACACCAGCGTAAATATGCAATGCTCAGTAATATAAAATATAGGCAAGGATTTTGAGACTTTTGTATGCTCGGTTTATATGAGAATGGAGGGAGTAAAGGATATCTAGACTCACGGCGATTGATCTTCGGGTCACTTGTGATGGAGGCTGGGGACTGCCTCATCGGCATTCGACTGTTGTACTTTGAAGATGAGCCCAAATCAACCCTATAATTTGGAGGAGTGTGGATTGGAGCCTTCTGAAATATCGAAAGTCAACCATGTGAATAAAACTAGTTTGAATGTATTGAAATTAACACTTTGCAAAGAAGTTAACCATTTAATGGTAAAAAAAATCTAGTGCGGATCATTGAAAAAAAGCCATAACCAGTTACAATTTAAGAATAACACATGCTTGTTTAAATACATATTCGCCGTTTAAAAAACATGTACTAATTCTATTTTCGAACGGCAATGTTTGTACTAAAAGCTAGGAAAAAGGATACAAACACTAAACAACAAAGAAACGTAGACTCATACGAAACAACCGAAAGATGCCCCCTAACAACCACAACATTTGAGGAATGATTTATTGTATCTAAAAATTCATGCAGTGTTTTACACACTGATGACTGAACTAGTTGTTCTTCAAAATTACTACTTGTAATGATACTTCACACGCTCACATTCACAAACCATGCTCAATTCAATTTGCACTATTTTTTAACTTATTCTTTCCTATTGTAAACCACAAGATTAAACACTTCATTGTAATTACACATTCTAATACTAAAAAACTGATCAACAGAAAATTACTTCACATATCGCATAAATTGTTGTATTATGCTGTATAATCTGTTATTGAAATTGCATTGTTATGTTTAAGGACACCTCATTTAGCCTAATCTTGTTACTAACTTTATAAATGTTAGTACTATTGGAAGTGATATCTTGATATGAAAAGAAACTAAACTAACAACATTGAAGTGACTGAATCAGTTGGAACAGGAAAAAAGTAAAGCTAAAAACCACCACAGAAATGAATGACACTTGCTGCCATTTGTGTCCCAAAACATATCTACCATGTCTTTAATCTAGAGAGAGAGAGAGTATATATGTTTGCAGAAGTAAACGACAAGAAAGAATCTTAAAATTTGCTTGGTTTTTCTAAATCAATTTAAGAAACAAATAAAAGGGTTTCAAGATTNAAATATAATAAAAAATTCCTGACTCATTTATACAGATGCTGGCCGCAAAAAATGAACCTATAGAAAAACGGCGGTTAGCTAGCTAGGGTTCTTGATGTAACAGCAAAAATAAAGGGGGAGAAAAGAAAGAAAGAAACAACAGATAGATTTGTGTGGTCTTTAGATTATCCTATGTATGACCTAGAATAACTAGATATACCTAGCTACTGATAATTTCCTCAAAAAGTAAAATTATTTAATGATAAAAAATTAAAACCTACAAACCCTAGTCAGAATCAACATTTAAATTTTGACTTTTTAATGTCAAAAGTCAAGTAATTGCTGTTCCTGCTAGACATATAAACAGAAAAAGCCACAATTAAAATTTAAAGGGATGTTGATTAAAACACAGAGGTAAATTGGGTGTGTTTTAAAATTTAATTTAATTTTTTTTAATTATAAATAGTATCATATTATTCACATACCGAATTGAATTTACATAGAGGTGGAAGGCAAGCGAGCAACAAGATGCGCCGCTAGCCCTTTTTTAATTGCAACTTTAGATAATTAAGCCAAAGCCAATTACAAAAGCACAATTAAGCATTTTGAATAAGCTTGTAAAATGGCTTGTGTAATTTGTTTGCTCCTCTCTAGTGTCTTGTTAGAGTGTGTTTCGATAAAAAAATTGCCGTTCGAAAAAAAATTACTTATCCGATCTAATTGAACTCAGATTTGCAATCTCGTCTTTAATCGGTTAGCAAGGGTGCTATTCAGATTGTTCTTGGTCTGAATAGTAGCACCTTGTCCATTTTATAATTTAAACTAAATTTTTTAAATTGAATTTGGACTTAGTAAAGTACCATTCACACACTGATGGTTCAAAATACCAAAAACTAACATTTCTTTAAAAAGTAAGTCAAGATTATGTAAATTTAAAACTTTATCCTACTAGGGTTATGATATAAATCATGAAATTCACCTGAGGATGGTGATGAGCAGTTGAATCTTGGGAGGTGGAATTGGAATTTGAGAGAGACTGATGAAAGGCAGCCATGCCCATATTAACAGACCACAAATTGGTGCAGTGTCCACATCTTACCGTCACTATGTCAAACAAGCTGTTGCATGGTACACTCACCTGCATTACAACCATCCATCAATTATTACCTCAAAATCAGGATTACCCCTTTCATAAATACAATCAAGAACATAAATTTGTCATCCATTTTTGTCTTCAAGTCTAAAATAGCATCTTTAAAGTTCCAAAGTTACAAATTTATCTTCAACAACCCTAGAGAAATGACATTCATATAACATCAAGAAAGTTAAGTAAAAATCTTTAAAAAATCGGATCTTGATTTGTTGCTTGAAACATTTATATGATAATCTTGATTATGACCCGCAAAACCCTAGCTTTTAGGTAGTTATTTGCATACATGCAATGATGTTTTGGGGCTGCTTATAAACTTATAATAGCCCTTTAATTTGGTCAAAATTTATAGTATCAATTATGGAGTTTGATATTTAATGGGAAATAAATTTCCATAGGAAATTAAAGAATCATATTGTGTTTGTCCTTCTTTACTAGTCATTCAAGTACTGTCCAGTGTGTGTGAAAAGAGAGAGATTTCAGATATTTGAAGGACTTTATCTTTTGACTGCAAGCTGAAGAAGAAATGAGAAAAAGAAAGCCACAAGCAAGATAGAGACTTGACACTATTAGTTTGTGTGTGTGAAAATAAAACATGATCTAAAATGATCAAATAGTATGTTGTTTTTAGTATGATAACACCAAAACAACATGATCTTAATCAAACCAATATCATATTTAAAATCTTTCATCATTCTTAACCCCTCAAACTTATGCAAGAACACATCCTTTGATTCACACCCTATGCCCAAAAAAAAAGAAAAAAAAAAAAAAAACACCAAGCACACGCAATTAACACAAATAGATAAGCTAGAGTATATATGTGTACCGCAAGAACAATATTGCAAAAGTTACAAGGGATATAACACAATTGCTCAGATGATGCTGCTACATCTATGCTTGACATCTCTCTTTCAATGATCCAAGCAAGTTAGTCTCTCTTTAGAAATTTAAGTAACCCTCAACTCTTTTTGGGTTTGTTTGTGTGTGTTTGAAGTTGTGGTGATCACTACAGTGTTTGCCTGTTTCAAGTGGTTTCTATTTATAGATGAAGAAACATATGTAGATATATGATGTTATAAATCTGAAGGTGGAAATTGTAAAGAAGGAAAATGGGATAGGATCCAAAGAGCTAAGAGGCAAAGGCATTATAGCAAAAGGTAGGTTCAGATAGTGCATGTGGGCCCTATTTCATGCACCTATACTAGGCACAAACTTTGCTCGGTTATGCATTCAAGTAGTCGGCCATGATCAGAACGTATTACGGTTTTATTTTTTCGAACACGATTATATTCATCATAAAACACAAAGGTTAACAACATCCGTATAAGTCACACAAGAGGCAAGTTCAATTTCGTTACTCAAAATCAATTGACATTAGCTTGGGTGTAATAGCGGTAGTAACTGTTTGGAAAATGTTTGCAAAAATGATTATTTTTGCAAACTTTAGACATTATTTAATATATGTATATGTCATGTATTCGCATTTGTTAGTGGGTTTGCATTCTCCTAAAAAAGAACTTTGCAACGAGCTAAAGTGTATCCAAAATGGGGTTAATATAAATGATATATCGTGTCTTAAAGTGGCATTTGAAACACAAAATCAGGGAAAAATATTGTATCCCACATCACCTAGTAAAGGAAGTGTGGAGATATTTATATAAAAGTCTTGATATCAATCATCAAAGTGCTTTGTTGGTTTTTACTTCAACACCTACGTGCGCGCACGCAGGGATGCAGATTTCGGATTTTTGGGCCAAATTGCGCTCTGCGGACACAAATGCAGCTCCGAAAATTCGCCTATATGCGAATCTTTTTGCTGCAGGTTCGGGCTTCCTTTTCCAGTTGATGTTTCTATAATCTATATTAGGAATAGATTTATAAATTATTCAATTTGTTCTACATAATCTTTTGTGTAATAATAGATATGCAAATCTGGTTTATTTATGGAAAAGATTTAATCTTGGTGAACAAGACAATTTTCATTGTAAGTATTGCCTATGTCCCATTCGGTTTAAACACAAGAAAAACGGCACTCCATAGGGACAAAATTCAAGCATCCTTTCGATCAGAAGCACGCCTACATTTCCATGAAATCTAATGCAAGTTTGTCGCATCCGGCAGTACATCTGTTTTTCGCTGATGTACCCTAGAAAACAGACAACGAAACTGTTTTAAGGGGATCGTGTTAAACATGAGCCTCATGCCTCGACCTTTACTGCTTTCGTTTAATTTCGTTAATTGGAAGTATCTTATTTAGAGAATTTGAAATATCTTATTATGTAAGCTTTTCCGCCTATGTAACGGGCTGAGATATGAGATTCACCCATATCCTTTGTACTTAAACGTTTTTTGAAGTAATATATTTACCGAATCTTTTGACCTTTTACCAAAATAATTTTCATTAATTAGTATTTGTCTTCTGCTTCTACCCTTTTATGTATGTTTTTGTTTCTGCTATTTATTTATTGTAATCTGGTTTACTTAATAAAAAATGTAACAATTTTCCTACATTTATGATCATTTTTTTTTGTTGAAATTGTGAATAATACATTATACTTCAAAATATATGCATAGCATTCTGCAAATTAAAAAAATGTGCTAAGACAAGGCATAGCTACCATTTATTTGATTGCACTGAACTACATTCACTAACAGACGATACCAAAAACTAACTGAATATTAATCACCATTCACCAATATGACTACATTTCCTCCATATTATACACCATCTTATTCAACCTGCAACATCATCCTCACAAATGAATACAAACAGTGCATAGTAAAAGGCTTCATCCATCTAAAAAAAACCAGCCAAACCTCCAAGAGTATTGCATACCCAATGTGATTACATTTTCATTTCCTTACCCAAACCTCCAAGAGTATTGCATACCCAATGTGATTACATTTCCTTACCCATATTAGCAGACCCATGTATCACTAAAACAGATTCCAACCTCACATCTGATACATAGGCTACACATATGAGAAATGCATTACCACACAAGGTGCAACAATTCTCCTCCATAGAAAGACCACACAATATCATCATTTTTCTCACTATCTTCCTACCTCTTTTATATGCATAAAACACACTCACACATACATAGAATTTTTTTAACAATCGGTAATATCTGCACCCCCAATTATGTTTACTCATTAGCCTTCATGGTGACTTTCCACCATATGTAATAATGACCATGGGTGGTTATGTGTCTTCAAGTGTGGTATTGCATCATTGTTACATCCGGCCTTAAAAGCATGATTTAGAAAAGGTGATTTACATATCTAGTGAATTCAATGATTAAAAGGTAATTGCCATGGAACTTTTGTTAGAATCGGCATAGTGAGAAAGAGGAAAATTACAAAGAGACGGTATAAGTATGTTTAGGGCCACGAACCCATTCAAACCAAATAAGTCGAATATACCCAAACCTATGAACAACTCGAAAGTTTTTTTAACTGCAATTTAGATTAAGTAAAGAGATAGAAAGATTACAAGGGACGGGATATCGCGTTACAAGGATTAGTAGCCATTATATCCAATTAATTCTACTTTTCTATATTTATTGGAAAGTTAGATAAAAGAAATTGTTTTAACGTCACTGACAATAAGATCCTTTCTTGGACCTCGCGAATATGTTATTAAACCTGAAGCGCCAAAAAACCCAAAATGTGAACGAACACCTCAAAAGAAAAACAAGGTTTTAACTTCATTAATGAAAGTATCCTACAATGCGGTTTAATTAAGTAAATACAAACTTTGTTTCAATAACACAAAAGGAACTACTACGCGTTTGAATGATCGGGTCAAAGCATGGCTTAAACTTAGTGTATAATAACGCACTTGAGTCGCTCCATGATATCAATCACGACTTCAAAGAGGTAACTACTTTACAATTCAAGATGTATAATTTGATTAGATGAGAGTGCTATCAGGTCCTAGAAAACCTATTTCAAGCTTGATGCATCATCAACTGTAAATTGGTAACTTTTATTTTTAAATGATGAATTCATAAGACTAAAAAGATGCTAGGAAAATTAAAAAAGATTTATACAAAAATCGATAGGATCACTAATCGAATCGAACCATATCGGATTAACTTTACTATGTATAAGAGCTCCAAAAGTGAGCAAGAGTCTTTTTTTGGGTAAATGGGAGTAATCCTGCACCCTGGTAAATATATTAAACCAAAAAACATTTAAGTACAAAGGATATGGGTGAAATCTCATATCTCAGCCCGTTACATAGGCGATAAAGCTTACATAACAAGGTAGACAGCTAAGAAGCTTGAAAATAACTAGTGCTTATGAGATGCCATAAGCACTTACAACTCAAGAAGTAACACAAACAAGCTAACCAACAGCTACCGTGAAAGATGAACTTCCACTTGTATTTAGATTAGCCAACTCTTCATTCACATGTTTGACATGTTCTCCATCTTCCTCATCATCGTTCACCAATGCAGCATAAGAATTAGATGTAGTAACAGTACCTTCCTTAGAAGTAGAACTAGTAGACTTCAACTTAGACGACGTTGTATGCACGTTAGGCCGAGAATTAGCTCCCTTTTTTGGTTCGCTGGTAGTCTTCTTTGGCTCATACCTGAAATTCTGTTTGACTGAAGTACTAGCAAAGTGACTACCTTTAGCAGACTCGGCTTTACCTTTGTTCTTCTTATGACTCACCGTTTGGAAACCATCATTGGCAGGCATAGTAGAAGGATTAGTAACATTTGAAGTAGTAGCAACATGATGATTGACCACTTTATTAGGGCAATGATCATGGATATGGCCAAAAATCTTGCATAATGTACACCTGGGAGGCCTCCATTCATACTCAACTCGGATAATATCTTTAGTAAAACCATCCCCTATAAGAGAGGGGACACCAATAGTAACAACCTCTACGAGTTCAGCCTCTGAACTAACCTCAATTAAGCACCGAGCAAAACTACTCCTACCCCAAGAATCCTTACACATAGAGCTCGTATACGAATCAAGCATAATAGGCTTGCCAATAAATGAAGTAATCAAGCTAATACCATCCTCTTCAAACACTTGAATAGGAACATCATTTAATTTAACCCATACCGGAATACAAGTCAACTCTTCCTTACACAATCTAGTATCAATCGACCATTTCTTAAGAATGATCGGCGATTTTCGTATCATCCAAGGGCCACCTTCCAAAACTGCTTCTAAACCAGATTGGGTATCGAATTTAAAAAAGAAAAAGCCTTTTTCATTCATCATAATCTTTTTCAAACCATATTTAGCCCAATTATTTTTAACATAATACTCAACCACTGGAAACGCCATTCTATTACCAATAAAGTAGCCATATAGGGTATGTTCAAGACGTGCACTAACTTTTTCAACCACTCTACGTGGAATAGAAACGTTAACTCCTTCACAAACTGAATCAGCAACCATTGTATCTTTGATACCGTCATCAGAATTAGAATTTGTTGCATTAGTATTCATCTCATAAACCTCAAGCAAACCACTCATAGCTTCATGCACCTTTGAACGAGTATCACTATCCAAATTAGACCATATTGGATATTTACCAGCTTCAAGCTCCTTAAGGAATAAATCAATATCCAATGTTGAATTCAGCGAAACATCAAACACCAATTTAATAAAATCATGTTTGCTTTTGATAGAATTAAGCTCAATAGAAGGACCAGTACCCAAGTTCAAATGGGATGATTCAGCAGCAATCGGTCCTTTAGAATTCTCACCCCGAACATGAAGAGATGTCTTCTTATGTTTCCTCATAGTCACCTTCGACAAATCAATAGTAGCACTCAATTCCTCAATATTCACATTAACAGGTTGATCCAGGTTAATGTTAAGATCACTAGCTTTCACCATTATGAAAAACAAAAGAAAACAAAAAAAAACAAAACCCTAACTACAAAGCAATTCGCAAAACAGAAAACAAGGAGAAACCACGTCCAATCTCCCAAAACGAAGGCCTCAGTAAAATTGAGGCATGAATTTAAGCACAATTAATAAGCTAACCGACTTCCATAATGAAAAGGAAATCAGTTAGCGAAATCTACACAACCCTAACTAGCGATTAAAGAAAAAACCCAAAGAAAAATGAAACCCTAATCAAACCAGGTCTAGATCCACATAAAAACAATGTTAATGAAGCATTAGACGAAGCTAAGCAAGCATAAACACTATCGTTATACAGATTAGAGCAAGATTTAAGATCAAGGAAGACGAATTGAATGGGATTTAGGGTTTTTGATGGAAAATCGCCATGGGGAGAGAGAAAGATAGGGAATCGTTTTTATATTCAATGACACATTTCATCCCAACACAAGTGAGCAAGAGTCTTGATTTCCTTTTTAAAGGTGTCTTTGTTTAACAGTTTTGAATCGAAACCAATTCGATTCCTATACCTCCAAATGATCCATAAGATTGTTTGAACTACAACGTCAAAGCAAACTTTAACCATATTATTTGTTAATCGTGTCTTCCTTTGATAAAGGCAAACCAAATATTCTGAGTAATCACAACAACCCTACTAAACTGCCACCATGTTTATTACTTTTCTTTGCTTCCTAACAATAATTAGCATGTTTGGAATTTGTATTTAGATTCTTTTGTGTGTGGCAAGCCAAACTATTTTTGAGCATGTTTACTTGATTTGTTTTTTGTTTGCTATACCACAACAATTATAAATAGAGCTAGCTTCATTCTTAGGCCAGCTCTAATCATAGTTTTCAAACCATTTTTTTCTTTATATTCGAAGAATGGAGCATCAAAAACCATCTCCAATCATGCTTCAAATTTGAAGAAAATTTTGAAGCATTAATCAATATCATTCGTATTTTGAGGATTAGTATTCATCTTTCAAAACATAGAACGATGCTATTATATACGTGAAGTGGCTTAGAGTTATAGTTATCTGTTACAGAAAGCTAGTTTAATATAAAATATTTTGAAGTTGAAGTTTGAAGGATATTGTTTGAGAAAACAAAGTTTTAGAGGATAATGTTTGTAAAGTATGCTTTTTTTATTATTAAAATATGAAGAATTTTTAGAGGAGCAAATCAAAACTATTATTTCAAGACCAGGTTCTACTCCGCATCATTCGCGTGCCGAATAGAGCTTACACAAACATTTTACCATGAAACACATAAAAATTCATATAAAAAATTTATAAAAATTTACAATTACCATATACTTAAAAGTAAAAAAATATCTCATGGCCAATAAACGTTTAGCATGAAGTTTGTGGGACCTGGTACAGCGTACAAGGGGGGCGAATTTCTTGTCCTTTTCTTTTTACTTGACTCACATTAAAATCAAAATCTATAAAACGAAACAACAATAAATGACTTGTAGCGTGAATGTGTTCCACCATGCATTGATTTTCTTTTTCCCAACTAAATGTTTCATATGCATAATAAAGGAAAAGAACTGAATCTTATTAATTGTGTATTATCCATGGTTTTTCAACACTTAAAGTCGTAAATTTTATTAGATGTGACATGAGATGCAAATGTTGAATCTAACAAGACTAAACTAGTTTTTTCTTGTCAAAGTAAAGCACAGGTTGTTCACAAGATGAGTTGAATTATCAACGTTTTGTAAAGACATCGAAAACCAAACAATAACTAAGCAATTACGAGAATATGGTATTAAAACTCATTATTTGCATATTACGTTATGTCTAATCGAAAGTTTACCTAAAGGTCATTTTCCTTTATGATGTTTCAACTCGTGTCGTCTGGAGATAATGCTATATATTAGCAATAATTATTAAGTTTAACATGAAAAAATACATTTTGTTTTGTCATTAGATATGAACCATCTTTGGTCATCGTACTAGAATACTTATTAATTGGTTTACATTGCATGCTGCTTTCGTTAATTTTGTTCACTCGTATTAATGCCAGCCATAAAAAGACAATTTAAGATGCATTTGCTTTGTGAACTATCAACTATCCAGTTATCAACTATCAACTATCCAGATCAAATTTCTTTCCCTGTGTTTTGTACTTTTCTTAATATTGATGTACGAAAACTATAGCCTCGACTCTTTGTATACATTGCAATCATATAAGAATAATCATGACTTGAGAGTGGAATGGGACGAGCTGAAGCAAATGTCTCGATGCTCACAATACAGAAGAGAACGGAAAGAGCGAATACATTGAGACAGTATTAATGGTCACCAAAATTGGCCCTTTTAAGGTAGCATATGAAATTTGAAATCTTTGATGTAGCACTAAAGTTTTCCCTAATGACCAAATCTCTTACTTAATACAATTCCCTCAAAAAAATTGACAATAACATAAAAACAAATCCGAAATGCACAACGCTTGTGTTCATGATAATGCCAAGGACATGATAGTTAGCTCATCATCGGTAATTTGCAATTTTGGCATTGGGCCATCAAAATGTGTCTTGTAAGATCTTATCGAGGTGTGTAAAAAGGTACAGTTTTCTTTAGTAAATATATGATGTCGAAAAGTATATTGACCATGAAAAAGTCTCCAAGTTTATAGCAAGTAAATGTTTTTCAGAGTGTATAATTGAGTAAGTAAAATGATGTATATACATGACTCAGATATGTGAAAATGACAAAGTTTTTCAAAGGGGAAAGGTGTTATCTTGTTTGGCCCAAGTCGTTTTCATTGTCTGGAGTAATAAATGGCTAGTGTATTTCTCATTATTGATACACCCGTGACCACATGCACCACGCACACATCCATGTGCTAGCTAAGTTTACCAAGACTTGATAGTAGTAATATTAATTTGTACGGAGTAACTTTCTCCTGGTGGATAATCAACAAAGAAAGCTTTAATTGGATTCAAGTTCAAACATGTGGGAGTAGTTATTAGATGATATATATATCGGTGTCTAAATATTAATCATGTCCAAAGAACAGGTAGGGAGTTAATGAAATTCTCACGGTGTGTCGATCAACGGTTAACAAAAGGTTCAATTCTTAGCAAGGTCTCATAACTATGAATGAGTTTCAGACGGTTCAACTCTTACAGGGTTTTAACCAGTGTATCCCATAACGGTTTATGACCTTTTCTCTGATCACTTCAAATGTGTATCTAGTGAGCGTCTTGTAACTCTTTTGGGTAATCATGTTTAGTAGCAAGGTCAGCTTCAAATTAAAGGAGTGCAATCAGTGTCGTTGCACAGGGTCATCGATTGACGAGGGTCACAAAATTAAATTTCATGCATTTCTATTATATATATACACACAATACATGTATATTTTTTGTGTGTGTTTAAGGGTCTCTTTGTGGTGATCACACAGGCCAACGAGATCAATTAGACGGCCATGTTTATTATTAATCTTTGCGATAAGATCTTGTTGTGACATGTGTATCGAAATATCTTTCAGAAAAAAAGATATGAAAAGTATATTTTTGGAGCACATATATTTCAGACAGAAAATTAATACTCTAAGATGGTACAAGGGGTACTGAGTAAACCATCTAACTAAAACGGTCCTCTTATAACGTAGATAAAGGACACTTGATCCGTTTTTTTGTGTTCTTGTTTTTTCTAATTGTCACATCAAAGTCATAACTAGTTGAAATTGCAACTAGGCTGATATAAGTTGGAAAATTAGGAATTGACGATAAGCTATAACTATGTGGGATATACATGGGCTATAAAAAGATATGGATATCATCGATGATGGGTTGTGAAATCGCGTTACACATACAACTTGTAGACGTGCAACGGATTTGTGTTGACAGTTTTTGAGTAATTTGGTGTGAAGAAACGACAACGGCAAAGTTTATATATAGGACTTCAATAATGTTGTTCACAAACTTCTCTACACGGCTACACACGTAAATTAGAAAATTGGTAACATGAAGAGACAATACCATTAGAATATGCCAAACATGCATATACTTGCAATCACTTGAGCTGACACAAAATAGTGTTCGATAAAACATTTCGTATAGCACATAACATGGCCTCTAACACGATTTTTGTCCGGTCTTTGTCATATGTTTGTCCTAATCAAAGTACTCCTTTTCTGATACTCTTATCAAATGTTTGAAGTTGTTGCATGAAAATCTGAAGAGCATGGGTTTATTAGAAGATTTTTTTTGAACGACGAAGAAATTATCAATATATAAGAAACTAGCAAGGAGCTAGAGATAATTACAATAGCTTAACTAGATACACAACGCTGGATTGGTTATCCATTCTTCAAAATCTATACTAATTTTTCAATTTTGATTGTTAATCTAACCAAATGCAAGAGCTTGAATCTTGTTAATGAGACCGATTGCCGACTTGGAAGAGTTGCAGAAAATCGTCATTACGAAAAGCCTACATTCCTCAAATGACTACTCTGATTATCGCGTCAAAAATTACCTCGGATGATTTTGAAAACCTTGAAACTTTAGCCATGAGCCCTAGAGACTCAATCGAGAGCTCAAGTGGGTGTATCAATCCGGGTTGTTTTCAGAAGATACTTAAAGGGGAAAAAACACAACCAAACTTTTCTCTCAAAAGTCAATGGAGAGAGAATGGACTACCGTCACCAGGCGTCGTCGAAAACATCCGGCAAAATCCCCTCCACCCTACCATCACAACCACAACCCATCACCCTCTAACAGCTACTTTCCACCACTAAATTTCAACAGACCCATATCTACATCTCCATCCCACCATTCACCAAAAGAGCAAAACAACCCCCCTACTGTCACCTATTATTTCACCAACTTCCCATCGAACTGGGACCATACCGTCATGTTGTCTGTTTTCAGGAAATATGGCTGCGCCATTGATGTCTTTATCGCCTCAAAGAGGAATAGGCTAGGCAAAAGATTCGGATTTTGCAGGTTTGCTGGTATTGGTGACCGATTTGCATTTGAGGAAAAACTTAATACAATATGCATTGGAACTCAAAAAATAAGATGTAATATTGCGAAATACCAACGGAAACCTGAAACTAGTTGGACTTTTTACCGGAAACCAGAAACGAGCTGGACCTTCAACCCCAAGGCAACCTCCACCCACCACCCATCGACCTCCAAAATTCCAACTACTAAACCCACCTTTGCCGATATCCTCAATGACAAAAACGACAAGCCCTGTCCAGTTGTAAACATTCATCTCTCCCTACCTTCTCTCCCCAACCGCCTTTCCACCTCTGCCATCATCGTTGAATTATCATCATTAGACAACGCCACAAACACCCACAATGTTTTTTTGGATGAAGGTTTTATTGACTTTAGCATAAAATACATTGGTGGTCTCAACCTCTTGGTCCAACTCCCTGACAAACCAACAGTTACTAAAGCTCTTTCTAGCGCCACTCTCAAACAACACTTCAATTCGTTGAAACCTTGGAGCAACGAGTTCCGTATCCTTAATCGTGTAACCTGGATCTCTATTGGAGGCCTTCCACCACAACTTTGGTTCCCAGACTCATTTAGTAACATTGCCGAACACTTCGGCACTATCCTCATCTCGGAAGATTGCAGTCCTAGACAGTTTAATAGAACCGTTGGTCGTATTTGCATCTTAACTGATCGCCAAGAACTCATCATGGAGACATTACGTATTCCATTTGGAAAGGAAATCCTTACTGTCCGTGTCACTGAATTTGAAGGCGAAATCGACTCGCTTTTCAATGGCTATACGCTTGATTCTTCCGAGGGGGATGATGATTCCTATCAGCATGACATTAATGTTGAGGATGAATGCCAAAAAGGTAACACGGGAGATGAGTTCGACAACGAATCCGGTAGTGATTCCGGTGATAATCAAACAAAAGATGATCACGAGGTGAATTTTTCAAATAGAATGCCATTTTTGGCAAAAGTTGGTAGGCGTAATGTTTCTGAAGAGGTGTCAGAAGGGAACTCTCATGAAGGGTCAACATCCTCCCCAAAAGATGTTGTCAATGACAATATCACTTTGCCTTTGTCTGCTGCTATGCCAGGTATTGACCAGGATAATGTTTTTTGTGATCTTGTTGAAAAGTCAAACGACCCCAAGCTCCATACGTGTGTTGTGGAGCCCTCACCAAACCCCAACAAGAAGTATCCCTCTAACTCTCATATCCATTTTCAAAGCCCAAATAATTCATGTCCCACAGGCTCACCTCGTAGGCCCAATGACACCACCTCAGCCCAAAATTCACACAACACCAAATCATCACACAAACATAACCCCACCACACATAACAGGGGACGATCACTTTCTGTCCCTGCTTCCTCATCAAACCCTTATAGAAAAAAGAGATTTTCATCACTAAAAATGTTTAACCCAATTCACCGAATCCCACAACCTCGGAAAACAAAAAAGAACCAGCCTAAATGTAAAATTCCCTCTCAAACCTCAACTCGTGTCTCAGATTCCTTCTCTGCTGGTGAGGGTGTGGCTGAATCCTCCTCCCTCATCCGTCGTTGTAACTTTCGAATTCTCACAAAAAACAGCACTCCCTCAAACTTAGATTCCTCGGAAGTAGGAAACATTATTGATATTGGCAACCAACTTGGTTTTGACATGAATAATAAAGATGCTGATGTTGCTCGTATTCTTGAGAATGGTGATCACGGTGGTATCCCATGAATATACTCTCTCTTAATATAAGGGGTCTCGGTGAAGACCATAAGAGGAGTTGGACTAGAAGATTGATTGGTGAAAATAAAGTTCACTTTTTGGGCCTTCAAGAGACAATGACCCGTGATATTGATCGTATCACGTTGCAAGCTGTTTGGGGTAACTCTAACTTCGAGTTCGTCTCAAAAAATTCGGAGGGTAAATCAGGAGGTATCATCTCCATTTGGGATCCCTCCAAATTCACCTTACGGCAATTTGTGGATGGTGAAGGTTTCCTTGCAGTTTCGGGAACTTGGCACTCACCTGATACCCCGTGTAACATTATTGTGGTTTATGCTCCACAATGTATACATAAAAAAAAGAAACTATGGCTTGATCTCACGAAGCTATACTTGGAATTTGATTCTCTAACGATTATTATGGGTGACTTTAACGAAGTCAGGGCCGACTCCGAAAGATTGGGGACAACTTTCTGTCATCAAGGTGCCATCAACTTCAATGACTTTATTTCTTCATGTGGGTTATTTGATCTTCCATTATGTGGGCTGAGATATACTCGTATAAACAGAACCGGTTCCAAACTGAGTAAACTCGACAGGTATCTCGTATCTCCTCATTACCTGAACATATGGCCAAACTCGTTCACATTACCACTTGTAAGAGAGTACTCATACCATGTCCCAATCCTTCTATCTAATAAAAATGCTGACTTCGGGCCTGTGCCATTCAAACTTTACAACTCTTGGCTAGCACATGATGAATTTCGACCCATTGTGCTTAACTCATGGGCCTCTCCCCCATCAAAACCCTTTAGGAATTTTGCTCTCTCTTTCAAAGAAAAGTTACAGAACCTTAAGGTAAACCTCAAAGGTTGGAGAAAAGAAGTCAGTGCATCTGAAAATTCTCTAGCCTCTGCCATCCGCTCCCAATTGCTTGATTTTGACACTAAAGCAGAAGCTGGAACTCTCACACCCTTTGATATTGATCAAAGATCAAAACATATAAAGGAACTTCACGACTTGGATTATAGGAACATCAAAGACCTCCGCCAAAAAGCCAAATCTAAATGGGCATTAGAGGGAGACGAGAAGTCTAGTTTCTTTCATGGGCTCATCAATAGTAGAAGAAACCGCTCACGGATAAATGGTCTCAATATTCTCGGTTCTTGGGTCTCGGAACCACCCCTTTTGAAAGATCACATCTTCGAAGTTTTTAAGTCGAAATTTAAAGAAGAAAATTCATCACGACCATCATTCACTAGTCGTTTATTCAAGACTCTGTCTTTTGAGGATTCTTGTTCCCTTGATCTTCCAATCTCTGTTCAAGAAATTAAGGATGCGGTATGGGATTGTGGTGGGGATAAATCCCCCGGGCCGGATGGTTTCTCCTTTAAATTCATAAAAGCTCACTGGGACATCATTAGTTCAGATATAATAGCCTATATCAAGGAATTTGAATCTACCTCCTTCATTCCTAAAGTATGTAACTCGTCCTTCATCACTCTCGTTCCAAAATGTGATGACCCTTTAGTCATAAATGATTATAGGCCCATTAGTCTCATCGGGTGCCAATACAAGATAATTGCTAAGATATTAGCAAACCGCCTTGGAAAAGTGATCGCATCGGTGGTAAGTGATGTTCAAATGGCATTTATCAAGGGTCGCCAAATTGTCGATGGACCCCTCTTGGTGAATGAAATAATCGCTTGGGCGAAACTACACAAAAAGAAACATTTCTTCCTCAAAGTGGACTTTGAAAAAGCTTTTGATACATTGAGCTGGTCTTTTCTTGAATCTATCATGTGTCAAATGGGGTTTAGTCTAAAATGGAGAAGTTGGATTCTTTCATGTCTTCGCTCAGGTTACACTTCGGTCCTTATCAATGGCTCGCCTACACCCGAATTTAAACTTGAACGCGGCCTTAGACAAGGTGATCCCCTTTCTCCCCTCCTCTTTATTTTGGCGGTTGAAGCTTTAAATGTTGCTCTTTTGGATGCGAGGGAAAAAAATTTATTTAGGGGTGTTGAAGTAGGCATTGACAAGATTCATATCTCTCATCTACAATACGCGGATGATGCTCTTATAATGGGTGAATGGTCCTTGTCAAATGCTAAGAACTTGTCAAGAATCCTCTCTTGTTTTCACCTAGCTTCTGGTCTAAAAGTTAATTTTAACAAGAGCAAATTTTATGGAGTTGGGGTGTCCCGCTTAGAGCTAAACTCTCTAGCTCTTGCAATTGGTTGTCAGCCTTGTAACTTCCCATGCACTTATTTAGGCCTTCCTATTGGTTCGAATATGTCTAGATGCTCCAACTGGTTCCCCCTAATTGATAGATTCCAGAAAAGATTGTCAAATTGGAAAGCTAAGACGCTTTCCATAGGTGGTAGGCTCACTCTTACTAAAGCCGTTCTTGGTAGCTTGGGGGTATATTTCTTCTCCACTTTTAAGGCTCCTAAATCAATCATAAAGAAGCTTGAAAGCATCAGGAGAAACTTCTTTTGGGGTTGTTGCTCGGATGAAAAAAAGATAGCTTGGATTGCTTGGGACAAAGTCATTTCTCCTTTAGATAAAGGTGGTCTTGGTATTGGTAGCCTTAAAGTTTGCAATCAAGGGTTATTGGCTAAATGGTGGTGGAGGTTCTTAACGGAAGATAATTCCATTTGGTCAAAATCAATACGTTCCTTACATGGTCCATATGGCGGTCTTCGTGATTCATCCTCGATTAAAACAAAGTCGGGACCTTGGTACCAAATTGCAAGACTTAAGGAGGATCTTATTCCAAATGGTATAAACTTGTCTGATCTCTTTTCTAAAAAGATTGGAAATGGTGAAAGCACTAAGTTTTGGTTGGATAAATGGATGGGAGGGTCGCCTCTTAATGAATTGTATCCTCGTCTCTTTAGGCTCGATCTTAATCAACATTGCCTAGTTCGCGATCGCGCTCCTACTACCATAAACACACCCACTGTTGCTTCTGTTACAGTCCCAGCTGATCCTGGTACAGCCCCTGTGCTAGCCCCTAGAACTCTTACTCTCAGTCAAGCTACTAATCACCCACCCCCCAGCCCACATGCCCCTATATACCATCTTGTCAGGCCACTTCTCCCACCAGGTTTAAGGTTTAATTGGGCTTGGAGAAGGCCTTTGAGGTCCGCCATTGAGCTGTTACATCTTGAGGAGCTTATTAATGTAGTGTCTCAATTACACCTCTCCTCCACCGAAGACAAATGGGTGTTTGATGGTAAAGTTTCATGTGGTTTCTCGGTAAAAGCAATGAGACTTCTCATCATGAACACGACGCCCGCAAGCACTCCAGCTACTAGATGGAACCGGTTAATCCCAATTAAGATAAACATATCATCTTGGAGAGTCCTAAATGAGCGTCTTCCGACTAGATACAATCTTGATATGAGAGGTATTGATCTCCACACTGTTAGATGTCCCATTTGTGATGATGGAATTGAGACAGAGCTTCACCTTTTCGGCCAATGCAAAGTGGCGATTGATACTTGGAATGGTATTTTCAAGTGGTGGAACCTTGATGATAGGCACTTCTCTTGCATTGCCGACGTGGTCAACCTTGCGGATCACTCTAACATGTCGGCTCACTACACTCCCATCCTCGATGCCGTAGTACAAACTACTATTTGGGTTCTTTGGCGATTTAGAAATGAATCCACATTCGGTTCAAAAAGACCAAAGAAAGAGCTTATTCTGAATGACATTAAGCTTTACTCTTTCACATGGATCTCTAGTAGGAGAAGAAAAGGTTTTTGTA
The DNA here is from genome assembly GCA_014162995.1 of Artemisia annua. Taxonomy (NCBI): domain Eukaryota; kingdom Viridiplantae; phylum Streptophyta; class Magnoliopsida; order Asterales; family Asteraceae; genus Artemisia; species Artemisia annua. Next base: position 184,202 of record LBNU01039369.1, read on the forward strand.
ATTGGATCGAGTGGTTTAGCAACCCTCGGAGCGCTCTTTCTACTCCTATGTAATTATGTTCCCCTTCGCCTAGCTCCTTGCTAGTGTGTTTTTAATACAATTTGCCGTTCAAAAAAAAATATATATTCATTAAAATTTTACATTGCGTAACCTAGATATATAGTATGTACAACCAAGTTCACCGATTTTAAAACCGGCCACATGTGCGTACCTGGAAATTCTTTTACTAAATACCAGGGTTCAATATTCGATCGCTAGGATACTTGAGAACTATATCATCCTACTCATCCGCACAACCTCATCAAACGTGATATGTGTTTATCCTAACTCCTAAGTTCTTTTTCCTCCTATTCTCCGATTATTTTTACACCTGTTTTAATACAGTGGTAAAAAATAAGTAGAAAAATAAATATTGTTAGAGAAAGTAGGTAATTTTCTTTTAGTTTTTGTTCCTGGTCTGAACTGTAAAGAATTTTATTGCGCCAAGCTTATTTGTGATTTGCCCTACAAACATGTTGGGAACTGGAAAAGGGAACAAGAAAGGAAGAAAAGTAGTCTCTAATGGCAATAAACACTATAGGGCCTTTCTAGCATCAGTAGTGCCCCATTTCCATTACTTGAAAGTCACCTCAACTATGTTCTTAAACAACATTTGTTTATTTCCTCCAGTTTTCATACATGCTAGTTCATTCACATGTTGTCATTTCATAATGCTCTTATAGACCCGATTGTTCTGTAGGAATATATTCCCCCTTTATTGTCTCATATCCCCTTTCTTACATGCTAGTTTATGTTAACATGTTAGTTGTAGGTTCAAGCTAGTCTCAGCTAAAAAAACAATTTTTTTTTTCATTTATTATTATTATTATTATTATTATTATTATTATTATTATTATTATTATTATTATTATTATTATTATTATTTTTTGGGTAAAGGGCCATCACTCGGCAAAATATATTACACCAAAAAATTAGATAAGTACAATGAAATGTGGCTGAAGTACCACATTTACCTCAAACAACCGCTTGAACTACCACTAGATCATTTATGACACGCCATAAACGAACAACTAGCTACCAACAACTAGAACAACTAATAATGTACTTAAGAATGACATGTCAATCTTATAAACTAACAAAAATAAATAATTACTCCCTCCATCCTAAAATTATTGTCCAGTTTAAATTTTCAAAGTCAAACTGGTTCAACTTTGACTATATATATATATATATATATATATATATATATATATATATATATATATATATATATATATATATATATATATATATATATATATATATATATTATATAATACTTGATGAAAAATTATACCATTGAAAAGTACACTTAAAACTCAATCCATTTATATATTTTGCATCAAATATTATATAACACCCACAAAAATATTTAAGGTCAAAGTTGAAGAAGAAAGACTAAAAAGGTCAATAATGGACAATAAATTTGGGACGGAGTGAGTACTTCCTAATACGACCTTGGAGCTTGATATCAAACTAGTCACATAACGCATCCAATTGCCCTGGTAAGTCGCAGACCTGAGTCGCATAATCATCAGAAAAATATTCTTCAAGCTCATTACCTTCACATGTCGATGAAAAATAACTAACCATTGGATTATCCGGCTCAAACACCTCATCATCGTCACTATCAGAATCAACCACATTACCCACCTTAGAGAATGGGTTACCCACCTGAGTTGAAGAATGATGCGTGTGGGATTGCGACCACGCAACAGGTTTTACCTCTCAAGGGATCTTGAGAAACTTGCAATCCCACCAGGCAGTGTACCTGGTCGGTGTAGTATAGTGTAGTGGTAAGTACGGGGGATTGATCGTTCTCTCACAGGGAATAGTGTTCGTTAGGATAGAAAAACTACTCTAAAAGGTCTAAAGGTGAAGGAAGATTATTTTTGTATTTTTATATTTTTTGGAAAGCAAGTAAAATCTCGGGTTTTGGAGGAGTGGGCGGAATTAGTTGCTAGTCAACTAACCCAAAAACTACAATTGCAATAAATATAAAATAACTAAACTATTGTGGTTGTGAAAACTTATATGGAGACAAATGTGTTTACTTAGATTTCCTTACTCCCTAACTATCTTTTACCGGTTAATTGGTGTATGTATTACTTGCGTGGATGACGGGTGTATTCCTTAACAATTCATGGGGTGGCGTACATATCTCCCCAATTCTATGAGCTCTTATATATCTCCTCCTACAACTATACGTACACATAATCATAGGGATTGTAAACAGTGGCTCATGCGTTAAATACTACCTCAATAACCTAGTACGCATTAGTTACATGTTTCTTAAGACGTTCAAGCATGTTACCATAAAGGAGTATTGCCAGTTTTCTTAAGTCTAACATTGATGAAACATTCATCCAAACAAAGTAATAACACACCAATCAACCAATAATTAATAGTTAGGTTTCATTAGATCTAAGCAAACACAAGAAAAATCTAGCCTAGCATGTTAATTGAAAGACAAGCATAAGATATAATTAACCAACACATAGACATATTGATTAATTTAAGTGAGGACTTATCTTTAATTGAACATGAAGGATTCAAGGGTGAAAAACCCTTGAAAATACAGCCAAATTCGTCTTTAGGGTTTTTCCCAAACTTGTACCAAAAGTTCCACACTAATGAATGAAAAATAGAAAAGTATATATAGATTTTACATTCTGACGGCGTCAGGTTATGGGTTCTGACGCCGTCAGCTCGCCGTCATTAGGGTTCTCGGATGGCCTAGATTTACTTCTGACGCCGTCACTCTTTATTTTGCTCTGGGCCGTCACTCTTTAAGTTAACACCTGACGGCCTACTTTCTCTAACACCTGACGCCGTCAGGTGTAAACATCTTGTTTTCTTCATAGGGCATCTAGTGTAATCTGATTTCACTCTTTTGTCCATGTTGGCTGAAGGCGTCACCTTGTGACTCTGACGCCGTCAGGAAGGAAATCCAGCTTCTTTTGAGACTTTGTCGTTTTCTTCACTTTTATGCTCCAAAAACGTCCAAATATGCATGTTTTTCAGAATTCCTCTCAAAAGTACCTAAAATGACAAAAGGAACGATTTAGGGCAATATTTGATCACATTTACTCGAATTAGGGCTTAAATGACCCTTTAAAACGGGTACACTTTTCGTCTCATCAAAGAAGTACAAGTAGAAGACGAAATACTAGGCTTAGTAGCCGCATCCTGTTTACCTGAATGATCAACCTTTTTTATGAAACCCTCATCAAGATAAAACTCGATTAAAAAACAAAGCCCAATAGATCTAGAATTGGTTTATTATGGGTATTATTATACATATCCTTTTATGGTCAATTTTTATTTATTAATCAGTCAAACGACTATCAAATCAAGTCTTAGTTTTACCGCGGCTTGGAGCATTTGGAGATTCCGAAATGAAACGGTTTTTGGCGTCGACAAGCCTAAGAACGCCTTGATCTTCGATTTCATCGTTTCTCAAGCTTTCTTTTGGATGTCTAATAGGAATAAAAAATTGAGATGTAATTGGTAGGTTAAGGTCTTATGTTGGCTTTAAACTCTTTGTAATTTTGGTGTTTTGGCTCTAGATCCTTGTTAGAGCTTGGTTATGAAAGTTGTTGTTCGAAGAAAAAAAAAATCAGGTCTTGGTTTTAATTTCAACTCTTTTGTTTAATTAGCCGAACATTGCTTGAGGTCAGTCTTTTATGAAGGATCAGCTGACCCCACGAGTATATGAAATTGAGGTTTCTCCGCCGATTTAAATATTCTAAGAAAATCATGATAAAATTAACTAGTTTTTGTTTTATTTTTTTATACAAAAATTTGTTTCATACACAAAAAAATAAAACAGGTCCGTACATAAGGAGGAATAAAATATAACTTTTGGGGAGGTATGAATAACCAAACAGGTGTATTATTTATATGAACGTAAAGAATTTAGAAATTGGTTACATGTGCATAATGAGATATATAGTGACACATATTATATGATTGTCAATCATGTATAATCTTTTAGTGTCCTACTTTGTCTCGATCGTTTTATATATATGTTTACCATGTCACATAAATGAAAGCAAATGATCGATCAACTTTTGTAATGTATTGGGAACAACATGATTTATCTACGTGTATAAGCAACTTCATTGTTTCTTAGTCTTTAGACATTAGAGTCTTGTCACAATAGCATTTGTTAATTCATAGATACAATATATTGAATTCAAAAATTCAAATGTATTTATCAAGCTTGTCAAAAAGAAAAGAAGTTGAAACATGAAGAAGCTTGTATAAGGGGAAATGATTTTCACGCCTAACTCGTATTACTAAAATATGACTTATTAATTCATTTTTGACACATAAATTACACTCTTTTCTTATATGTACTCTCGATCTTGCCAATTTATTGTAAACCTAATATTAAACATACGGGTTAAGATGTCAATAAATAATGTATGAATGTATCACAAGTATTCTTAGTAGTTATACTCCTATTGCATACAGATCAGTTCATTGTTGTTTAATTGTTGTAACGACGAGGGTCATTGTAACCTTAGGAGTCGTTTAGAGGTGACAAGTTGGTTAGGGCAGTGGCAGTGGAGGCGGTATGGGGTTCGGCAAGGGCCAAACCGAGCGGCATCACTATTGCCATAAGCTCGGCATGGTTGAATCGGCAACAATATCGGTATCACATGCCCAAGAATCATGGAACTTTGGCATTAAATATTCGAACGTTGGGGCATTTAAAATTGGAACGTTGGGTGAGGCATGGTTGAATCATGGTTGCCACTAAAAAATATGGTGAGTCATGGTTGATCATGAAATAAGGTGGCAAGATATGATTGGTTACTGGTGAATCATGAGGGAAGCATCGAATCATGACTGCCACCCCCTTAGTAATGTATTACTAGTTGTGTTTTTGACACTTTACTAGTTCTAAAATAAAAATATTGTCTTTTAGAAAAGTGTGCCGATTTTTTTCTTAATTAATATATAAATTTTATTAGATTATAATTAAGATTAGGCTAGTGATATCTACACATATATTTATTTCATACACATAAAATATAGTGAGAGGAGTGTGGGATCATTAAGCTCATACAAGCAAATTTTATATGTATGAAGTAAATATATATGTGTAGATATCACTAGCCTTAAGATTATTGTAAAAGATATAGCATTAATAAACCACTAATTAGCAACTAAGTTGGTGAAAAAAAAATCGACTAATATTACTAAAATATGATATGTCTCAATAAATCTTGCATTGTGTAAATAATTTTGAAACAACTATATCAACTTTTTTGAAAGTAAAGAGTTTTACTTGATTTGAGTTTTAGTTATGATATATTTGAGTTTGAGTTTGAGTTTTACGAAACGACCAAAATGTAATTGAGAAAAGCTATAACAAATTAACAAATAAAGGCATAATAATTATTCAACATTAATAGTATTTGTCATTCATTCATATAACTAACACTAATAATGACTTTTTTTTTTTTTTTTTTTTTTCATACATACCTCATACTTTTACAATTTCTGTTATTTTTTTTTCTTGTTAAAATATACTCATATTTTTTTATTTTTTAATTTTTTTTTTTTTTTTTTTTTTTTTT
>LBNU01039369.1:189927-216891 GCA_014162995.1 Artemisia annua
CATTACATTTTACATAAGCCCATCTACCCAACCCAAACTAAAATCCATTAATAAACCAAATCCAAAACTAAAATCCATTACTTACTTACTTAGCCCATTAATAAACCAAATCCCATTAAAAAAATGATAATAATAAATAATAACGGAACAAACCCTCCCCCTTCGAAGTCGATTGTCGACCCTCATCTCCTCCCAAGTCCCACCAGGTTATTGGTTTTTAATAATTTCTTTTTCAATTAGGTTATTAGTTTTTTTAGAGTGAATTGTACGAAGAAAAAAGAAAATTGTAGTCATGTTTCTTTTTCAATTGTAGTCATGTTCCTTGGACTTATTTTTAATAATTTCTTTTTCAATTAGGTTATTGGTTTTTTTAGAGAATGTGTGTGAAATGGTTTAGTATGAGATAGAGTTATACTTTGTCCCGACCCGAATCGAATCACCGACCCGAACATATTACCCGAAAAATAGCGTTAGAAAAAAAAATTTAGATCCCGACCCCCCACTGAAAATTTTCTAGCTTCGCCACTGGATCCAAGGGGGTGTCGATGGTTGGGCCAAAGGCTAGGGTCTAGAATTGGTGGCTAGATGATGACTAGCTGTTGTGTGTGTTTTTGTGGAGATATGTATAAAAGCACACAATTTGCTCCCTTTTCAGTGACTTAAACAACATTAGCTGTCTCTATCTCTGCACACCTCCACACTTTTAGCGTTCATTTATAGTTTTATACCTTAAGACATACTTATTCCACAAATTCATAATTCTGTCTTTTTAATAAGGAAACAAATTAACCAATCAGTATAACAAAAATGTACGAGTTGGATATGTATACTTAGCAGTGGAAAACTTTATCTACATTTTTAACGAAGAATTTTCAGTCTAGTTAAGGCTAGGAGGATTGGAGCGCCAAAACAATTGACAAAGGGGTACATGTCGCAACAACGGCAAACCACCACAACCACTAACACCACCCCCGTGTTGCCGCCATTTTAGTGTACCTTGCGGCAGGGGCGGCTCGATCCTTATTAAGGCCTAAAGCAAAGTTTAAAAACGGGGCCTTTCGATTATTTGCTTTTGATTTTAGTAAAATTGTCTATATAACATCTATCTAGGAAAACTAAGAACGCTTAGTAGATTAAGAGCCGGTTGATGATTGAAAGACAAAATGACAAGTAGAGAAACCATATGTCGTTGTTTCCATGATCTAGAAGTAGGGTTAAGACGATAGAATTGAACCAACACGAGTGTGCTTGTATATGTTCTTTTGTGAACATTTAATCAAATAAACCCTACATGAATACTTAAAACAATTAAGTGAAAGAAATATTATGCTCGTACTCATTGTATAAGAAAAAAGTTTCTTCGTATTCATTTATTAACACATTAAACAAAAAGTACAAAAGAATACATGATCAAAAGAGCATAAGAACAATTCACAAACAGATCGTCGAGCTTTCAGTTCATTACAACCCTATCTGTTACTCCTGTCTTTAAGAATTGGAATACAAACATGAGCTTAATTCATTATTTTCACGCCTTAAAAGATGATCTTGGTCCGTTTTATAAAACTAAAATGATAGACTTGGTGTTTAATTGTCTGTATGCCTAAAGAATAAAGATAAAACTAGATTGGCCTCAAATTCTAACTTGTATCACGTATTTTAATAAAGGGAAAAATCTTTAATAATGTACCATACTTGTCACAAAAATTACTTTCGTGTAGCGAACAAAAAAAATAGTCTTTCTACCCCTTATACTCGACTTTTTGTCCTTTTTGATGTATTTTCGTGACATTTTTGCCTTTGGATTTTTAATAATTTGAGGGGCAAAAATGTCAATATTACATCAAAAAGGCCAAAAAAATGAAAGTTCAGTACATCAAAAAGCTATTTTTTTTGTTCGCTACACAAAAGTAATTTTTGTGACAAGTATGATACGATTTTTCCCTTTAATAAACCCAGGGCCCAAAAATTACTAAAATGAGCTTAATTGGTTGTTTTCAATTGCCTTGCCCCAAAGACAATCTTGATCATTTTCTTAAAAGTAAAATGATGGACTTAGCATCTTATAAGCTTTGAACCTAAAGAATAAAGATAAATGCATATACGGCTTCAAATCTTAAATTGTATCAGGTATTTTAGGAAATTATGGGGGCTTAAAAAATGTCTGGGCCCTAAAGGCAATGCTGAAGAATATATGTAACGACTTTATATATGATGGTGCTTTAGAAAATCGGGGGCCTTAAACATTCGGGGGCCTAAAGCGATGGCTTTAGTAGCTTTACCCTTGAGCCACCCCTGCCTTGCGGCAAGGTTACGCCGCTGGAATCTAGACAAAAAAAGCTGATTATGAATGTGTGTTTTAGGTTTTTGTATTTATTTGGGGCATTATTCTAATAACAAATGAGAAAAGGTTAAGGAGATGATGAAAAGGGTGCCGACAACAGGTAAGAAAAAGAGAGAAAACTGACGTGACATTGTAATGCACTACATAAAACAGTGCTAAAAGACTAACCACACCCTCTAAAATAAGAAATAAGAGATTGTTGGTTTTTACATCAACTAAAACGTAATGTGATATATAGATGTGTGGGTTTTTAAATTACTGAAAATCAATAATTATGATTTCATATAGTTTGGTTGCAAATCGATTACTTTGGTCTTTGTAGTTTGTATAAATTCTCTTTAGTATCGAAAACAAACAATAATGAATGATTAGAGTATTTAAATTGCTTTTGTTTCTTTAATCACGTTCAAATTTTGTCATATATAGTTTCACTAATTTTTTTTAGAACGACAATTTTAACTATCTCACAACATTTACACATATGTCTTAAGCAGGACTTGAACCACAACTATTTAGTTAGGAAGCTTTTCGCACAACATGTAGTACCATTGGAACGCCAGCCGGGAGATTATACATATAGATACTGCATATAAATAGACTTATGTAAACTTGCGTACACATAACATAATAGAGAGTGAAGTATGATATAACCTTAAGATTCCAAGTGGCCATGACCAATAGATACTCTCACATGTTAGGTGCCATGTCCACTTCATTTAGTCTTTATAGAAAGAGCTACTTATATTTGTATTTATCTCATAAATCACTATATTTGTGACTTGACTAAATTCTTAACGAATATGAGTCCGTTTCTCATAAGTGATTTTGTGATAGAGAATAAAATGAAACTTTAAATGCACACTTGAATGATATTATTATGATCTTGATCAACCTTCTAGCTCGCTCGGACATGATTAGGTATTGTTGTGATTATGATCTTGATCAAGTAGACAATATATTATTAGATTGTCTTAATTTCGTTTAGTAAAATGAAAAACCGACTAACTGACGGTCTCACATCGACCGGTAACAAGGCCAATAAGCCCGGTTTACTTGTACAAAATAACGTTGTGTTTGTTTTCTTTAGGTTTTTATGAGCGTTTTTGCTAAAAGTAGAATAAAGATGGTCTGGATGGTTTTCATTTGCAATCTGACTAAAAATATTAAGCCCATCAAAACAGATTCATATAACGTAGCCCGTCTTCTAAGCGGGCCTTAGCAAAAGCTTGTTCGCAATAATCAAATTTATAAGCTTGTATAGTAGATTAGTAGGCCAATATAAACAGTTTGTTTTGCAAGTAAATACAAAATTATTAATATGATCTATAAGTAACGTTAAGAATTATAGTTTATCTCATTTCTAAGTAACTGTAAGTCTGTAACTACTATGTAACGAACTGTAAGAACCCTTTAGTTATTACTAGCTTGCTTAATTTGTAAGAGGGTAATGCTGACCGAACCCATCCAAACACGAACGAAAAAAAAAAATAATAAAAATAATATATATATATATATATATATATATATATATATATATATATATATATATATATATATATATATATATATATATATATATATATATATATATATATATATATATATATATATATATATATATATATATATAGACATTGAGCCCCGACGGCACACGAAACAACAACCTGCAGATTGAGCCACAACTAGGGACGGATCTACATGGATGCCGGGTGTGGCACGGGCCACATCCAATTTTGGGTCACACAGTATAATTTTTTTCAAAATATGTCTTTTTTTATATGTGCAACCCCCGATATTTCTGCTATGTTCTTTATAGTGCAACTTTAACTTGGCTAAAAAGAATTTACGGTGCGTATTTTAGTAATTATGTTAGAAAAAATTTTGTGCAACACCCTCTTAAAAATTCTAGATCCGTCCCTGACCACATGCTGGTTTGTTAGTTGTTACCATAAACTAATACTGTATTAAAGAGCCTAATGATCCAAATATTAGTAATTTACATAAAAAAGATAGCTTAACTACGGAGTAGTTAATATCTTAACAACAATTAATTTGTCTTAAGTGGATATGAATTTCATGTGATATGACATCTTATCCACTCAAAGTTTGATTGGTCATCATCCCATGATCAAACGACGTTTTGTCACACGTGGTCAGTTAGTCACGTACACTTTCATTCGTGTATTTCAAGCATCTTATAATCTGGTTCTTTAAGTCGTGGACATGGTGACAAAACATTGACCACACCTTATACTATACTAAAAATAACATGAATACACCTTTTGTTTTAACTTAAATCTTTTTTATAAACAAGATTGGCGTCGGTCGGCCGCGATGCGGCCTGGCAGAGTATTTGTGCAATTTTTTGTGGGCGAGTTTGTTTTGTAAGTTTTTTTAACGGAAGATGCCCTCGTAATTGACTTTCTAATATCATAATGCATCCGGTCATTGTAAAATTTAATACTTCGGTACATGAAGGGAAAAGTAACTAACGTTTATTTTATAATTTTTGTTATGAAACAGAAAAAAAAAAAAAAAAAATTATTTATTTATTTATTTATTTTTTTTGTAATATGGTTTGGTGTTGTTTTTTTGGTTAGTTTTTGTATTTTATTTTATGGGTTTGTAAATGGGCCTTTATTGTGCTATATCATTTGGGCTAACATTTTGTACATCTGTTTTTTTTTTTTTTTTATTACAAATGAGGCTGCTTCATTATGACGGGTGTTTGTATTTGGGGGAAAATCTATTTGGGGAAATAATTCTTAGGGTTTCTGTGTTGCAATTTGAACTTGTAAGGATGCATCGTAAATTTTCTAGGTGTTTGAAGATTGCAAATCAGATTGGTGATCGGCGAGTTGATCGAGTTCTTCATGCTATTTTCGAGAGAGAGATGAGAGCATATATGGATGATGAAAAGAATTATAAGGAAATGCTTGAAGAGTTAGAGGCTAGGGTCGAGCACAGGCACGGGATTATCCTTGAGCTAATGAAAATTGATGGGGACTCTGTTGTGGATGAATGCTTGGTTATTTTAAGGGCTGCTGAGCAGGAAGATTATGCTGAAATTGGTCGTTTGATTCAGATGGCTCATGCTGCTGTCTTACATGCTGGAGAGAAGTTTCGGATGCTGAAGAAACTTAAAAGGCTCAAATAAGGTCGTGTGTCTTTGTATCTTTGTCTATGTTAGTGTCTTTTGTGTTGTTCGTGAAGTTGGTGTTCTAGTAATGCTTGTAAAACTTATATTAGGATTAGGTGTGTGTCCAATGTAGTCATGGTCCATGTAATTCTGACTGTAGGATTTTGGTGTAAGTCAGTTGTCTTTTGCGATTATATTAGTGTGGATCATGTACATTACTTATGTTTTTATGAATAAAAATTTAGTATGTTACTTGTTGTTGTTTTATAAATTTTGGAATAAGACAGCTGTATGTTAAAAATGTTATGACAATTTTATTTGTGGGTAGAACATGTGCTGAAAAAAAGCTAACTGAGGCAGGGAATATGTCCTATTTTCTTTTAAAAGTGTTGCTTTATAACTGAGTATATGTGGTGATAAGTATGTTGTAGCTTTAGAGTTGGCAAGTGGAACTGGAGAGTACTGTTGTGCATTGGAAAACGTTGCCAAATGAGTTACTATTGTAGTCTAGTTTCTGTAATCGTGTTAGGTAGGTTTTTATAAGTATATAAGTATGGGTGCGTTGGCAGTTGATATATGCATTCGAGTAGTCTTAGCTAAAACCTCTCACAAAAACATGGTGTCTACACCGACTTTTGATGAACTAAAAGATCTTTGTGGATCCAATGAGGCAAAACATTACTTTAAGTTTTTATTTATCCAAGAGGCTGCTGAGAATGAGGCTTTTATAAAAAAGGTCATCGAGTGGTGCGATGGTATGCATGAAAAAATTAGGAAGTTTGGAACAATGTTGGAAGAGGGACAGAGGTTTAGTCATTTTGATGTAGCGCACTGGGATGGCATGGAGTGCCTTGGTGAAGCGCAAGCTAGGAATGGTGCCATGTTGCAGGCGTTCCTTCATTTACTGGATGTTTTGCGTGCTGCACGTGATGAAAAGCGCAGGCATGTGATGGTCATGGAAGCTCATAAGTAGATCGTGTAGTTGTTCGTGGCAGTCTAGTTATGTAGCTAGTGCTCTAGTCTTATGTAAGATATATCTTTATGTTGTATTCTGTTGTTGTGTTACCCGGTAAAATGCTAGGACTAATGCTTTGGCCGGTTGATTGTAAGATATTAATTTCATAAATAAGATGGCTGAGCGTGTGGTTTTGTTTATTGTCTTACTCTTTACTCTGTTATTGTTACATTACCAGCTAATGGACCTGAAATGGCTGTTTATGTACTTGTTCTTTGTTGTATGACATATTAAGTCAGCTCAAAGGTATGTTCAATTACAGTGCTAATATATGTGGAATGAAGCCAAAATAACATTTGATAGAATACCAAATAGAAACTACATTGCACATTAAACCATCCAAAGTACTTGGTTACAGATACCACGATGCATATGCATCGTCAAAAGCTTAGCAGATTTAGTTATTGTAAGATAACATACGTAGGTAATTTAGGAATAGATCCTGCAGTTTGATATTTGTTACACAAAAGGTAGCAGGATTGCATTTAGATAATGTACGTTAGTAAAGGCAGCATTGATGATGTGATTAGTCCGCCTTTTTTGACTTTTTCGAAGATCCTTGTCCTGGTGCATTGCTTTCGTCTGAGAATAGCTGTTTTCGTGCCGAAGTTTTCCTTGGACCATATTTTCCTTTTGCTGGATCTGGTAAGATGGGAGCTTCTTCTGGTGGTGTTGCACTTATCGTTTGTTGGTCTGTGGAAGTTGCTGATGCTGATAGTGCGGTTGTTGTTGCTGAGGACTCCATGACTTGCTTACCTTCTGCATCTTTGTCAATGATTGTTTCTGGCGGTGTTTCGATGCCTTCTCCTTTGATGAGTGGTGGTTCAGAGTCACTGATTGGTTGTACTGTTTCGTTTGATGCACCGATTGCTGCTGAGGAGTCTGCAACAGTTTCTGCATTTGTACCTGGTCCTTGAAGTAGCAATGCTGTTTCGTTCCAAGCAGTGTCAAGGAAAAAGACACGTTTTTGTTTTGTGCTTTCTGGTGCGAAGTGCAGCTGGAAAATTTTCCGCTGGCCTTCCAATTCAAGTATTTCTGGTGGATACAGGTATGGATTTTTGTCTTGTAAGCGTCGGATGATCTCATTGCAGTCTGTGATTAGTGAGTTTGCCTCATCACTAAAGCACGTTAAGTATAAATGACCACTGCCGTCAGTTAGCACCAGGCGGAAGCAATAACTGTCGAATAAACCAATGTATAAGTTATTATACATATAAAATATAAGCTGGTAAAGCAAAACGTTGGAAGTTGTATAATGACCTGCAATTTGGATTCTCATCGGAAACCGAATCTTTGCACTGTCGATGCTGGAATGCGTCTGTTATCTTCTGTTTACAGGTTAGGCATTTCTTAAAGTACCAAGGTCTGTTGGTGTCGATTTTGGTGATGGTAGCATTGACAGTAAACCTTATACCCTATATCAGTAAAAGTCGAATCAATATACAATTTTTTTTGTATGGTCGTTATACTACAGTTTTTATTACCTGTTGGTTGTCCGGGTTTTCTCTCAAAAGTTCACCGACTGTGACCCTGTTTCTGACCTTTTCCTGTTCTGGATCTGTAAATCTTGCACGTTGTACATTCAGTATGACTGGCGGTTCCATTAATTCGTTGTACCTATAGAGGTATGTCATATCAGTTGACTGTTAACTGTTTGCATTGCACTTTATTGATGACTTACAAATTTCGAATTTCAGTGGTTTCAGGTATGGCTGGGTTGAAGTAGTATTTTGTTGCAGCAGTACTTGAAAGCTGAAGTCCTGTTCCATTTCAATTAGAGGTTAGTACAATGTTTTTTTTCCTTTTGGAAAATGTATGAGCCAAATAATATACCGCCATAGTGTTTTACTAAACATGAGGCAACTGCTATGACCGTTGGTTTTTCGCTTGTTTCATATGCTGCCATGTCGAATTCATGTGCCTTTTCACCCCATAAGGTAAAACGTACTGTACGGCCACTGTTGCATTGAATTAGATATTAGGTTGAGTGACTATTGAAAGTAAGATGTAATAAATTGAATATGCTATTTACTCTAGATTTTGGACTCCGATGTCCCTCCACTGCACAATTTCGCCCGTAGGTTTGATTACTTCTAGAATGCCAGTAACATATTGTATGCAGCCGATATAATCTGCAAAGTGTGATTGGATTTTAGACTTATATATAGTACTGATATAGGTATTGTAATTGTAAGAAAATAACGGAGTCAAGTATAGGTATTGTACCTGTAAGAAGGCCTTCTTTTTCATCGACTTTTGAGTAGAGGTCTTTGTACTGAGTAAATCTGAAGTAATGGTTTGGGAATCCTACATTCGGTATCGGCTCGATATCCGTATTGTTTCCAAAAACTAACGAAAGGGAGTGTGGCAAAGTCTGCATCCATTTTTTGGCTGGTTGAAATCCGAAGCCTGTTATCTTGTAAGTGTGATCAATTTGCAGGCTTGCATCAAATTTAGGCTTTTCACGTATGTTTACGTTGACCTGTATAGCTCCTCCCTGTAGTCGAAAACAGAATTTAGAAGAAAAACATAGTTCTGTTTTTAACGGAGTATAGGTAAGTATAACTGTTCTAATGGAATGTGCAATTGTACCTGCTTATCAATTAGCATGCAGCAAAACATGGTTGGTCTTCCATCTTTGTTTGCCAGTGTCCATTTTCGGTATACTTTGACATTGATTGGTTTGTCTACGTCTGAGGCTTTTAGCATCGACAGATTTATATCGTCAGTCTCTGTCATAAGTTCCTTTCCAGTAGATTTTGTAAGTGGAACAATGCTAGAGGTCTCCGCCATTTCCCTGTAAAAAAATGTTGCCATGTGCATTCGGCTTAGAATCTTAGGAAAGGAAAGCATAGTGTATTTATGTATCACCTATCGTATACTAAGAAACTTATAACAGGTAGTAGCATAAAAAATAGAGTAGCAATCAAGAGAATTATTTGGTCTAAAAAAAACATACGACAATAGTGTTTTGGCAGTAGTCTATTTGCCTAAGTAATGTAGAAATTTAAGCGCAAATAACCTGATGAGGTGTAACTATGTCTAAGAAATCTTTGTACACTATATTCTTAGTTGTATTTGTACTTCCTTCTGCATGTTTTTTTATGAGAATTTTAAGGCCTTCAGGCGATGTCGCTCTCGATAATGCAACATATAGCTGCCCGTGACCGAACACAGGTTCTGGCAAATATATGCCAATCTTATTGAGCGATTGCCCTTGGCTTTTATTTATTGTCATCGCATAGCATATTTTTACAGGGAATTGCTTTCTCTTAAAGATAAACGGCAATTTTTCATCCTTGTTAACCAAGACAATCTTTGGTATAAAAACTTTTTCACCCATCCTAGTGCCTGTGATAATTTTTGCCTGAATAAGCCTGTTGTAGACTTGTGTGACAATCATCCTTGTACCGTTACACAATCCACCGGCTAGGTTTAAGTTTCTAAGCATCATGATCGGGGCGCCTATTTTGAGCTTAAGTTTGTGAGGAGGCAGCCCTGGAAATGAAAGAGTGTTAAGATATTCTGTAGGGTAGAGTAGCTCAGTTGCCCCTCCGTCATTCATCTTCGGTATAGCTTGGTCAAAACTTGTATAACAATATGTTTCCCCGTTCAACATATCAAGAACTCGTGAGTTAATGATCTCTGCAGTTTCGTTCTTTGGACACACTATAGCTTTTTGTTGTAGTGTTCTTGCGGTTGGCCTTTGGAGTGTATCTTCGTCATATATAAAATCGATAAGTTCTTGAATACCTGATTCAGTATCATGAATGCAATACTTATCTGGTATACGGATCCAGGCTGCATTTGTTGGATCATTGTGATCTGGTTCGCCAATTTGACCGTCACCGACCTGTAGTAGCCATTCTGAAAATGCGTGCACAGCTTCTTTTTCTTCATCCGACATTCCTGGCTGTTTAAGTCTCATATTTTCTTTAAGTCGTATGACTTTGAAATACGGCCATAAGTAGGACATTGTTATAGAAGATGCTATAATTTCTTGTTTTGACGCCTTTTTTTTAACCGGGAGTGTTTGCCTGAAGTCACCGCCCAGTACAACTGTCTTGCCTCCGAAAATATCGTTTGGAGCATTGAGTATGTCCCTAAACGTCCGATCAAGTGCTTCAAAACATCTGCGGTCATTCATCGGAGCTTCATCCCATACAATAAGGTCGGTCTCTTTGATTAAATCGGCCATCTGAGTATTTTTTTTGATGCTGCAAACCGACTCATCTGTTAGTTCTAGGGGTATCTTAAACCGTGTGTGAGCTGTGCGACCTGATGGAAGGAGCAAGGAAGCGATACCAGAAGAAGCAACTGCCAAAACAATTTTTCCTTGCGACCTTAGTGTAGAAATTATACTCTTCCAGACATAAGTCTTTCCTGTGCCTCCATGGCCATAGACGAATATCAGTTTTTGTTGATGGGTGCTTATTCCGTGAATGACTTCATCAAACACAAATCGTTGTTGAGGATTGAGCTGTGCAATTAAAACAGTACTTTCATTCCTTAGCTGTTGTTGATCGTAGTTTCGCTCTTCCATTATTGCTCGGTTTGTGAGTATGTCAAGTAACTCTCGTGGAGGTAAGTCCATGGAAAAATCTGTAACAGATTTGCCATAGAAATTTAAAATATTCTGTAACTCATACATGAGTCCTCCTTCCAAATCGTTTTCGTTGACTTCAATGGATGGGATATGCAGCATTTGTGACAATATCAGAGGAATATCCTCAGACATACTGTCCTTGTGTGTTTGAAATAAGACCGCTGGTCTTGAGACATCAGAGAAGACTAAGATCTGACAAAAAAGCCGGCGCATTTCAGCAGCAGTTGCTGAGACAGAGGCTTCTTGCAATGCTATATTCCATTCTTCATCGTCGCCCAAAAGGCCTAGTGCTTGGCAAGCATCTCTATTTGTGCGATGAACATAGCCATTGATTGTTCGGATATGAGTGAATGATTTGCTTCCTTTTTGGTGAGACAGCAGCATCCTCAGGTAAAATACATCTCCTGAACTTGGATGAATGTATGCCAACCGGCCTATGGATTGGATGGTTGCTCTTCGCCTCCGCTGCCAATATTTTCCATCTCGATACCAAACAAATTCTTTTGGAAAATCTATGTATGTCAAGTGACGACCGTCTGTGTTATGCGTATTATATGTGAACCATTCGGTTAATGTCGTTTTTTTGTTGCTTTCATCATTGACAACTGATTCCAAAGAATCAGTTGCTCTAAAAGTGATGCGCTGCATGTTTTGAAGGTGGACTGCAAGTAATTGTACAGGTGGATCTCTGCTATGTATATTGAAACCCAAAATTCTCCAACACGCTTCATGTGGGCCGATGTACCTAGCATCTTGATAGTTCTGAATTTCATCGATCTGCGTTGCACTGGTGCTTGTATTAGGGTCAGCAGATCCGATCTTTCTTGTTATCTGAGTCATTATTCTGTCGGTTCCTTTTGAAATGTATTTAAATAAATACTTTATGAGCATCGTCCATTCACAATATTCCACATTAATGTGTGCGTAGAATCGCATACACAATAACCGATTATGCGGAACAACGTATCCGTTGTCGAGATCGACATTCTGTCTCCTTGTTGTTATTCCCGTGTCTCTTCTGCGGTAGTTCACAAAGCCTTTTTTGTCGACAAATGTATTTTCGCAGAAAGGTTTTGGAAATGATTTAGTGCAGTTGTCGCCACGTTTCATACACGGTGCAGACTTGTTTACCAAACCACATGGCCCATGCATCATGAACTCTGAAACGACACGGTATTCTTCGGGTTCTAGGCGTGGGTCTGGCAGCTCTGCAGAGACATACTTGTCTATATCTGCATTACTCTGAACACGTGAACTTCCTTTTACCCATAACAACAAATGACAGTGGGGTAGCCCTCTTTTTTGGAATTCTACCGTATACAAAACTGCCATAAAAGAGAACGAAGTCAGATATTTATACATATCAACTTTTGCAGAATATTATATATGGAACAAATGAGGGGTATACCTGCTTGTACATAACCGAAGGGTCGCTTGTCTCTTAAGAACCGAACTAAATCATGGATTTTTCTTTCAAATACTCGGTCGACAACGTCAGGCCTGTCTGCAACCAACACGTTTGGGAATTGCTGCATGTAATCCTGAATTTCTGGCCAATTGACGTTGCATGTGAACGTAATAAAAAAGGACGGGTTACCATGAACACGGCATATAGCTAAAGCATCTAAGTAATGGCTATACATGTATCTGGGGCCCCCTGTGAAGGACGCTGGAAGTATTATACGCGAGCCCGCATCCGAACCTTGTCGATCACCACGTGAAATCGCGTCAAACAAACCTGCCATATAATCATTCCTTATATCATTCTGTTTCTGCCTAATATAGTCGAGCCGTGATTGTTCAATGCTACAGTATGCAGTGACAACGTATTGTTGAAATAACCGGCCGCTTCGGGTAATCAAATTATACTGTCCTGCTCGATCATGTAGCTGATAGGCATAGTACATCTTCATCGACATCTTTTTAGGGTCGTCAGATACGTCATTTGTCCCATCAAGTAATGTGAGACCTAGATGGTACCCTGGTTCGCCATAAATAAAAATGAGCGGGAAATGCAATGACATGTACTCAGGATGTAACTTGTTGATCCGTTGAGGCTGGCCACCACGTTTCTGAATAATTACATCGTAGTCACTTCTCACTTCCGGGCCACCTTCGAATACTATTGCAGCAACCGAATCTCCTGAAGGTAAATCGTACTGTCGCGAGCCACTAACACCAAAAAGATTAAGCTTAAACTCTGGGACATTAGAATCTGCAATCTTGTCACGTGCTGTTCTAAGTACCTTAACCAATTTATTGTGCTCATCCAGGAAATGTATTAGTCCTTCGACAATCTCTCGCCGTAGGCCTTCACCGTGGTTTTCAAAGTTTTCCAACCGATTTTTCACCTCATTATCCGTGTCATAGATGTAAAGTTGTAAAAACTTGGGCCGTTTTTCTTTTTCTGGACACATGCTTCCTATCCAATGGTAAAGCTGGCCCGATATTTTGAAGACATAAGGCCCACGGCCTGTGTTAACCGACTTGTCGACTTCAGCACCTAAAGATGTCATTGCAAACATCTGATTGTACGCTCTAATATTTTCCATGAAATGCCGGTCATTAAATAGCTGTTTTATGTATTCTGGATAGTCGTTGTGGGTAGGCAAGGATACTTGGCCTTTGTTGCAACATCTATGATATTCTGGATTACTTGCCCGGCTCGTTGAAACTTTTTCGTTGCACCAGAAAAGAGCATTGCAATGCCTGCATATCTGAGTGCACTGACCCATGTGCATGTATGTTGCCGGAGGCCCTGTAAATGGTAGGTAAGGCGATGAAATACTTAAAGGAAAAATTAAAGCAATTAGAATAAAAGAGTCTAGAAACCTTGTCTTGCACGGGGCCTGCCATTTGGTGCGGGTTGCCTTGCACGGGGTCTGTCGTTTGTTGTTCCAAGTGTCCGTTGCCGTTTGTTGAGCCTAGGCGAGGCTGAAATTGCATCACGAAAAATCATATCCTCAATACTTATAGGATAACTGATAAGAATACCTGTCGCAAAAAAAAAACCGCGAAAATAAAATAGAGTAACATACCTGTCTGAATGCGTGAACGCTTCCGGCCAAGGCTACTGTCATGTAGATCTGTAACAGGGGTCTGTGCCATTGAGAGTTCTGCGTTGACTGCAAGGTAAAAGAGAGCATACTGTATATAAGCACCATGTCATAATATTTTTGCCAATGCTAAACTGAAAATGCTATTAAGATCCAAAATGGCACCCACTAACCTTGCGCCAACTGGCATTGGTCATTGACCGTAGGATGTGTGTTTTCACACGTATAAGCCACCGACGTGTCTGTAACCCTTTGCATAGGCTGTCTACCTGTTACAGCAATATATGCACAGAACACATCCAATTAGATGACTGGTATCAAGTAAGGTAAACCAATAAGTACAACAGTTGAAAGAAAATGCGAGGTGCACGCAAACCTTGTTGAACACGCAGACTTTCATTCAGATCGGCAAGCTCATTTATAGATGTCGGCGCCGATGGAGATGAAGCACCTGTAAAACATAAACAATTATACCAAGACATTACAGAAAATATTACACACACCCTGCATACACAACTTACAATAGGAGGTGCCACATTCTTCATTAAATGGACATAGTTCATCAGTTTCTAGGTCTGATAGTATCTCCGTCAACAATTCTTCGGCTGTTAAAGGAAGATAAAGAAAACGTTATAAGGTGTTTATTCTAATATTTTTTCTGCTACAGGAAAAGTTAATGACAGTACAAAAAAAAATAAAACATATAACATACATAACAAATCTGTGTGTATGTCTTTGTGTAGCTTGCCCTTTCCTTTATCTGTTTTTTCTGGGGTTATGGGTCCAACAAACTGTAGATCCTTTGAAGCAGCTATTTGCGTGTCTTGTGGCGTCGGTTTACTGGAAGAACCTGGAATTATAAAAATGTAAAAGAAAACACATTAGAAGCTGTTAAGAAACGATAATGACAGGTAAAGTAATAAAAGTGATTGAAGATTAAGTCGCATACATAAATTTCCAAATGCGTTCCCATCGCACGGCTGACTATAACCATCACGGTTTCTTTGGTAGGGTCGGCAACGGTTACTGCACACTGGTGTAGATGATGGTCTACGCATCTTCTCTAGGGCAGGCTGAGATAATTGATTGTTCTGTGAAGGTTTTCGGTTACCGGCAAATGTATTCTGCAAATATTGATCGCATAACACATGTCCGAAAACTTGTCCCCCTTCTACACCCGCAACCGATTGACACTTCTGGACCTTCCCACCAACAGAAGGCAGCCTAACACCACCCTCATTCATGTCCCTTTGTCTTTTTAGTGGTGTAACTGTTTGGCTAAATTGCATGTGGGTGGAAGTACTGCACAGTTCTTCAGTTTCTAACTGCTCACCTACGTTAACCCTACGCCTACCTTTTTCTTTTGTACGCATATCAAATGAACAAAACTAAAGCACAGAACATGTAATGTAAAAACAAACAGCTAGGATGGCTAAGCGAAGACAGATCGGTATGTAATAAAGTGGCATATACTAATAGGCTGCATGTAATTGGTAAAAACAATCATGAAACAAAGGTATCCTCATTATGCACATGTAAATGTAGGAAAGACACAGCTGAAAGGATAACAACCATACAGAATAAGCACATGATGATAACAACAAAATAAAAAGTAACAAACATGGCCATACCTAGTTGCACCAAAGTTCCTGCAAGATCTGTTGCTGTTATGATACCATACATTCAAAGAGTACACATAAGCACACATACAAAACAAAAAAGGAAAGAAAGATAACATGCAAAACACTTATGACATACCCTATGCAATATTCGGCTGGTCTTCTTCTTCTTGGTCAGATTGCAAAGCTTTGATGTATGGTTTATACAACAGCCAAAAAACAACTTTGTGGAGAAACTTCTAATACTCTACAAAGTACATAGTACTCACGTGAATGAAAGACCAAAGCAAGAATATACACCATACATTAACATAGGTTGGTGAGATTAAGTATAAAAGTATACCTTAGTCAATAGATGATCGACACTTGTACTACTTTAAGGTTATTTCACGTGTTTTTACTCACCCCAAATTCGGATGTTTTATCTCATGTTTATGTATTTTGCTGCACGTTTTTTTTTCGTTCCTAGACCAAAGTAAAAAACAGGCCGTTTGGGCCATAATATCACTTGGACTGGGCTAACGATTTTTTGGCGGGAAAATCGGCAGCTAATACTACGTCGTTTTAAACCTCCCTTAATATATATATATAATTTAATTTCAATTTTTGTCTTACTCAAGTTATATAAAATAATTAAATAAAGTTTAGTACAAAATTTAATACGGAGTATATACATTGGAATAGGGGTGAGCAAACGGACCGGATGGACCGGACCGACCGACAAAACCGACCGGACCGGACCGGACCGAGACCGGACCGACCACGTTCGGTCCGGTCTCGGTCTAGGGTTTTTCATAATTTCGGTCTCGGTCCGGCTCAGTCCGGTCTGGTCCGGTTCGGTCCGGCTTAAAAACCAGACATTTAGCCTATTTGGACCGAGACCAGACCGGGCCGAACCGGACCGACCACATTCGGTCCGGTCTCGGTCTAGGTTTTTTGCTGGATTCGGTCTCGGTCCGGTCCGGTTTTCGCCCGATGAGCACCCTTACATTGAAGTAACATTTTTTTAGTCAAAGCATATTGTATAATTATTCATCTGTTGCATTAAAATAGTGTAAAATTTAGTGCCTATATTGGAGATGCTTTTCCATAAAAATATTTAGATAATGATTTGATGTAAAGTGTGATTCGAATTGTCTGTTTTTACTCTGTGATAGTTTAATAGAAACGATAAAAGACGAAGTTTTACTTGTTCATGTTGTTTGGCGAATATAAATCTTTAAGTCAAATGTACATGGCTCTGCATGACTGCGTGATCGTTTCAACCATTTCATACCGCTAGATCACTCGGTAATAATTACTCTTTAATTCTTTAATGTTATTAACGGGTGAAAATCATCAAATAATAACTAAATCAAATAATAACTAAGTTTAAATTTTGTTTCAGTTAAGTCACTGCAACTTTTTCCTGTTATAAAAAGCCCAAAAATTTTAATAAATCAAAACTCTTTTTGAAGTATACATATGTGCAAAAGAATTAAGGGGAAAAAAGATACTAATTATTTTCAAGTTAATTACTGCAACCTCTTAAGTTAGGAATAACCGAATAAGTGCCAGAATAATTGTTCGGTCTTCGTAAAATAAAGAACAATTGTCCGGTCTTCGTAAAAAGAAGAACATCTTTAAGAATCTTTATGACCAAAACAATTATTCCTTTAAAGTTGTACGTCTTCATTTTTTTATGTCATTTATTAAAAAATTTAACTTTTTTGATGTCACGTTCCTTAGAGCATGTGGTAAGGTGCCTTGCAGTTAAGAGTTAACGCACTGCCATCTCAGCGCCACGTCAGCTTTTCCTTTTTAACCTTAACTCTTGACTTTCCACCCCGGTAACATAACTCACCTTAACTCACCTCCACCCCAAATATTTTCAATTTCAACCCTAATTTTTAACAAACACTTCATTTATTTAAAACATAACATAAATTCTTAAACATATTACAATACGAAATTAAAACATAGATATTACATTATGAAACATATAAAAAAATTTTAAAACATAAATATTACAAACATTTAATCATCGTTGTCGGAATCTTCTTCTTCATTCTGATATTGAAAACGTCTTACCCAAACATGCTCCATAAGATCTTGTCGGAGTTGATTATGCATATCAACGTCGTGTAGTTCTCTGTGTATGCGACGTTGTGAATCACATCTGTCGATCCACCTATCTCGGCTAAACCGTGGTGTCGGATCCACCCACATTTCCGGATACTCACGTAGTGCAAACTTTTGATCTTTTAAGATCATGTTATGCAAAATTATGCAAGTATACATTATTCTTCGTAACTTGACAACTTCCAGTGCACGTGCCGGTTGTCGTAGTATACCCCAACGTCCTTGAAGCACCCTAAAAGCACGTTCGACATCCTTTCGTGCACTTTCTTGCTTCCTTTTAAAATAAGCGTGTTTCTCGTCAGTGGTTGCCGAGTAAGACTTGATGAAAGTTGACCACCGTGGGTAAATTCCGTCAGCTAAGTAATAACCCCGTTCATACCGATGTCCATTTATCATATACGGTGCTCTTGGGGCTTCGTTAGCAAGAATGTCGTCGAATAACGGAGAGTTATCTAAAACATTGATATCGTTATTCGCCCCCGCCATTTCAAAAAATGCATGCCAAATCCATAAATCTTGCGAAGTAACAGCTTCAAGCATTAAGGTTTGGTATTTTTTAAACTGCCACCATATTGCCCTTGCCACGCAACCGGACAATTTTTCCACTCCCAATGCATGCAATCAATGCTACCAAGCATGCCCGGAAAACCATGTTCACGCTCATGTTTCTCATAAATAGGCTGAACGTCGGACCATGTCGGTTTCCTTAGAAACTCCGGCATAAACAAGTCAATAACGCACTTGTTAAAATTATCAAGACAGTCACGTCTAGTACGGTCACCCATTTGCAAATACTCATCAAACGCATCAGGTGCGTTGCCGTATGCCAATTGGCGTATGGCAGCTGTACACCTCATGAGTGTACTAATACTTTGTCGACCTGTAGCATCGGGTCCTTTGTTCATGAATTTAAAATGATCTGGAAGTGGATCGGAATAGTAAGATTGAATACCTTCTACTATTTCTACAAATAGTTTCCGGCTCATACGAAACCTTCTTCGAAATTGCCGGTTCGTATACTTACACCCTTGATAAAAGTAGTCGCGACGCAAACGTTCCTCGGCAACCTCGAACTCACGATGGACACGTGAACGCGCGATGCGTTGTCGAGCTAATTCTGCTGCTGCTGCTTCTTGTTGTTCCAAATGTTGATGACATTCGAACGCGGATATCATAAACTCCATGTCGAGTTCATCATCAATATCGGAGAAACTCCTTTGTTCTTCATTATTTTCATTCGGATCCATTGTGAAAATGAAAGTTTTGGTTGATTTTTTTTTTTTTTTTTAATAATAGTAAGGAAGTATATAGGTTGAATTTGAGTTGTGTAAGTGTGAAAATAAAATGTGTATGAGGTGGATATTTATAGTGGTAAGAAAATAAGTTCGAAAAAGTTTTTTTTTTTTTTTTTTTTTTTTTTTTTTTTTTTTTTTTTAAGTTTTTTAGTCCTTTTACAAAACGGTTAGAAATATGGGGGGCAAGGTTGTTTTTTTTTTGCAATATTTTTTTCGTTTTTTATTTTATAAAAAAAAAAAACCGGTGTCGATATTTATAGTTGACTAAAGATAATTGATAGTAACTATTTAAGTATTTTAAATTAGTGAAAAATCAAAAAAAGATAATAAAAAGTTAGTATACTTTGTTACGAGATAAAATATAAATTTGGATCAGAACGTATTCACAAAATGAAAAAATTTCAATGTAGATCCAACATTTTTTAAAGATCCAACGAACAACTATTGACCATCAATTTTTACATCAAAACAAAAAATATATATATTTTTTTAATTAAATATCTCGCAAACCGTTAATCGTTACGCAAAATTAATCATACCATCCGACGAGAATTAAATCATCTTTCTATATATGGGCACTTCTATATACTTTCGACGAACCTTTTTTCGGTTCTTTTTTTCGATTTTTTTTTCAGTTACGTCTAAAAAAATCACATGTGATTTATGAAATTAGACATGTGATTTATGAAATCATATGTGATTTGTGGTACAAATCACATGTGATTTTTCTACACGTAACTGGAAAAAAAAAAGTTGAAAAAAAAGTTCATTAAAAGTATATCAAAGTGTCGTCTACTGAAAGATACAAAAAAACAAATACTCGTCGCGATGGTGTATTTTTTTTTTCACTTGACGATTTACCGTTTGCAAGATATTTTAGTTTCATAAAAGAAGTGAAAAGTAGGGGTTTTTCTTTTTTTTCTTTTTTTTTCAATTGAAAAAAATAAGGGAATAAAATTGTTTCATTGGATTTTTAGATGATTTTTGTTCTACATTGATCTCAACTCTTCACAAAATATCAACACTCCTTTAAAAAATTATAGATATGTGTATTTATATCTTTCATCTTAACATGAAAATTTTATATTTACTCAAATCATGCTTTAAAATTTATATTCATTCAAATCATGCTTTAAAAGTATTGTATATAATATGTTTAATATTTGTATGTTACGTATATCTGTATATATGAAATTAAATCATGAAAGTATCAGGAAGATATGAAATTTCCTTTTAAGATTCAGACACATGACATGCACATTTTATATTATTATTATTATTATTATTATTATTATTATTATTATTATTATTATTATTATTATTATTATTATTATTTCTACTGCTATACCATGCTATTTATAATTTCTTTCTTGTTATATTTATCATCCAAAGTAAGTATTTTATACAAAAGTGTATATGAAAAAGTAATTGGAACATTTACTGTAGATAAAACTTATTTTTATAGTTACATGAAGTATGATTTGATTTTCTTAGTTATATGAAAAGTTATATTCGTAAAATCAATCTTAATGTTTGTTAGGTAAATAAAACATAGTGGTTTGGATTTGGTCTTCTAAGTGGTTAAAGTCTTTGGAGATTTCAGGTTCAAACCTTGGGGAGAAAATTAATCTTTATGGCCACGGAGGTTCACCTGCGATGACTTCGGGCTATCAAAAAGGGTAGTCTCCCTGGGATTAGTCGGCTCGCAATGTCGAGTCGAAACCCAGGTAAAAAAAAATAAATAAATAAAAATAAAAATAAAGATTAAGTTCTTCATAAGCTCACGCTAAACATTATTAACAAATGTTCAAATTAGTTTCACACACTTTCACCGAGTCTCACAAGACAACTTTGTGTGACACTGTGTTTAAGCCGAAACTCTATAATCACACTTATCTGATGAAACCCAGAAAATCAAATATATCAAATATAAATATTTGATATAAGATCATTTGAGGACGAAACTTTTTTTTACATACCAAGGGACTAATCTCCACCATCCATCTTCCCTCCATCTTTATTTGATCTAATGGATGGGATTAATCACAACAATTTAAAAAACACACTTTTTNTCTATAGATAGACACTTTGATAAATATTTTGACAATTTTTTTTTCGTTTTTTTCATGTTTTTTTTCGTGGCCGAAAAAATCACATATGATATTAAATATCAATGTGATATTACATATCACATGTGATATATCATATGTGATATGTAATATATATCACATATGATTTTTTCGGCCACGATAAAAAAGTGAAAAAAACAAGATTTTTTTTTTTTTTTTTTTTTTTTTTTTTTTGTCGAAAGTATATCAAAGTACCCGTCTATATAAATATAATTAAATGCTCGTCGCGATGGTGTAATTATTTTCGCTTAACGATTAACGGTTTAAGAGATATTTAAATTATAAAAATTGGGTGAAATATTAAATGCTTTTAATCTCAACCATTGATTTCTTTTTAGATGGATGGTGGTTATGAGTCATTTGGTATGTGAGAAATGTTTGGTTTTTTAAATAACTCGACTCAAAATATTTTTCCTAAAAGAACACAAGGCCATTAAATTTGTTTCCATTTGAAAAACATATAAGTTGGCAAATAAAAACTTTCATGTAGTTAAACACTTAAACACACATGCATGCATAAGTCAAAATCAGATATAAATATTTTTTTCCCAAAAACACACATTATCAAATCATTTTTGTTTTTCAGTTTAAAAACATATGGGTAGGCGAAATAAGAAACCCCTTTATATGCAGTCAAAAACACATGCAAATATGCAATAATCAAATTTCCAACCTCATGATACATATCACACATTCACACGTCAAGTTGGCCTGTGGTATGGCTCACTCTTCTTCTTGTTTGACCATACACAACATTTAATATTATACTTATTATAAGATTCCACACTTATTACAAACCTATAATATCAAATCATATACTATTATATTCCAAACACAAGATTGATGAAATGAGTTTTTAAGCTTCACACTCAACAACACCATATCATATTTTCCTAGATTCCAAAAAAAAAAACACTTCAAGAAACAATTATGGTTTCACAAAATGGTGTCTCAAATGAATCTAACAACAAGCATGCACAGGATTCAGGTCACTCTAGACTAAATGAATTGGGTTACAAACAAGAACTCAAACGTGATCTTTCGTAAGATTTTTATAAACTTTTTTTATATGTTTTTTATTTGCTAGATTGTTTTATATTAGAGTTTTGATAATGGGAATTTGATTTTATGTTTCTTGGTGTTGTGGGTGTTTTTGGTTTTGGAAATATGCAGGGTGTTGTCAAATTTTGCATTTTCATTTTCGATAATATCGGTGTTGACAGGAATAACAACGTTGTATAATAGTGGGTTGAATTTTGGTGGGCCAGTAGTGTTGGTTTATGGATGGTTAGTTGCTGGTATGTTCACCATGGCTGTTGGTTTGTCAATGGCTGAGATTTGTAGTTCTTATCCTACTTCTGGTGGTTTGTATTATTGGAGTGCTAAACTTGCTGGTGTTAGTTGGGCTCCTTTTGCTTCTTGGATTACTGGCTGGTATTTTTTTCCCGATTTCCGGCTTAGTCACTTTTCGAGCTTTTCGTTACTCTGAATCAAGTCTCTATAAATTTAGTTTTTACTACCTACAGTATATAAGTTATTAGTATTATGTAAGTATGATTCAGTTATTGAAGTACTATTAATAAGATCACCAGCTTGTTTGACTCGCAGTAGTCTTCTTCGGTAATTGACTTTTATAATAAGTTGTGTAACTGTGTAAGTGTATGGAAGTGTTGTGCTATAGGAATATAGTATAAAGTTATGAACTACTAGAATGTAGTAAAGGTACCCTTTGTACAATTTTATTGTTAGATTGATATTTGATGCATATTTGGGTAAAAGAATATTTGGTACTGTTCTTTAGTGGTATTAATGAATTTTAGGTGGTAGGGTATACACAATCTGATGAAGAATTATTTACGTTCTAGATGCACGTTTTCGAGAGGACAAGTTAAAGTACTTCTTTAGTCATTTATATAACGAGTCCTTGCGAAGGACACTATTATTATTGGTAGGGTTGGCCGAAAATCAGAACTCAATATTCTGTATAAGGGGATTTGGCCTCAAATTATTGGTCATGTGCCCTGTATCTATTCCAGTCTCTCCAAACGTTTGAAATCCGTATGTTTTCATACATGTGTGGCATGCAGTTGTTTAATTTGTTACACATCAACATCGAATATCTTACAGTTTCATATGTATATTTTCTTTGATGACCTAAATTCTGTTATGCAAAAGCTTTAGAGTCACCTGCTACATTTTGCTAAAGTTTATAGCAGCTGGTAACTTACTGTTCTGGTTTACTTTATCGAATATTGAAGCCATTGTATAAAAATGAGCACTTTGTTGATAAAGACAGATTACCTATAACCCACATAGTTTTTCTTCAATTATATACTAACTCTATTGTCTTTATTTTTTTCTTTGCATTGTTGCAGGTACAACATTGTAGGCCAGGTACTCAAAATTTGTATATCTTGTGTTTCATAGTCATTTCAGTATCCAATATGAATATATCCCGAATACTAATCATATCAAATAACTGTGTACCTCTGCAGTGGGCAGTGACAACGAGTGTAAACTTTTCGCTTGCACAGTTGATTGGAGTGATCATTCTTTTAAGCACAGGTGGCAAAAACGGAGGTGGTTATGTGGCGTCTAAATATCTGGTTCTTGCTATTCATGGTGGCCTTCTTCTTGTACATGCTATCATAAACAGCCTTCCGATTTCATGGCTATCATTTTTTGGACAATTAGCAGCTGTTTGGAATATATTAGGTGTCTTTTTTCTAATGATTTGCATACCTGTTGTTGCAACGGAAAGGGCTAGTGCCGAGTTTGTGTTTACACACTTTAATACTGAAAATGAGTCTGGAATTAGTAGCAAGCCGTACATATTTCTTATCGGATTGCTTATGAGCCAGTATACATTGACAGGGTATGATGCCTCTGCCCATATGGTTAGTTTTCGATTCTTTTTAAGTAGTTAATAAATCTTCTTTTTAGCACTAGAGGAGGTAATACTGGTGGATCATGTAACCGGTCGAATTGGGGTTGAGTCAAAACGGATTTTTTGTATGGGTTGTGTTGTGCTGACCCAAAACATGTTTTGTCAAGCTCCATGTTTTCCTGTAAATATTTAGTGTCTAAAATATGATTTACAAAATTTTATTACCTCAGTAATAAACTACTCCAAATTTGAACAAAATATCCTTGCTTATGTTTTGGCTAATTTTTTGGTTTTCAGTCAGAGGAAACCAAGAGTGCGGATATTAATGGGCCGAAAGGAATCATTAGTTCTATTGGGATATCTATAATTGTTGGATGGGGTTATTTGCTTGGTATAACGTTCGCGGTTACTGATATCCCAAGACTTTTAAGTCCAGATAATGATGCTGGCGGTTACGCCATTGCTGAGATATTTTACCAAGCTTTCAAGAGTCGGTTTGGGAGTGGTACCGGAGGTATCATTTGCTTGCTTGTCGTTGCTGTTGCAATTTTCTTTTGTGCCATGAGCTCCCTCACAAGCAATTCCAGGTAACAACAGTTTGCTTTCTCTCACAAATAGAGATGTACAATCAGTCTTGGGCCTGAATCGAAAAGGCGATCCCTTAGGACCCATTGGTTGTACTTTAATCCTATGATCCAAGCAAAAAAAGCCCTCTTAAATTCATGTCTGTTTTGCGAGAAATCTAACCAGGAAAAGGTTATTTACAGGATGGTTTATGCGTTTTCAAGAGACGGAGCAATGCCATTGTCATTTCTGTGGCATAAAGTTAACCAACAGGAGGTCCCCATATACGCTGTTTGGCTCTCAGCTTTCATTGCATTCTGCATGGCCCTTACGGTGTGTCATCAGAACCAATTCTTTTAAATTCCCTTTATGATTATACCACTTGAAAAAGTATACTAAAAATTATAAAAGTCTGATAAGATTTCATTATTCTGATTCAAACCTGATCTTAACTTTGTTTAATCAAACTTGTTTGCAGTCTCTTGGGAGCATAGTGGCATTTCAAGCCATGACATCAATAGCTGTGATCGGGTTATACATTGCTTACGCATTGCCAATATTCTTTAGGGTTACATTGGCTCGTAAATCATTTGTACCAGGGCCTTTCAACTTAGGTAAATATGGTATTATCATTGGTTGGATATCAGTTGCGTGGGTTGCTACCATTTCTGTGCTATTTTCTTTGCCAGTAGCTTACCCTATTACCGATCAGACTCTCAACTATACGCCTGTAGCAGTTGGTGGTCTCTTCATTATCGTTGTGTCATATTGGATAGTGAGTGCACGACACTGGTTTAAAGGTCCAGTAACAAATGTTGGTACCCATAGCAATGTATGATGAGCATCTTATGTTATAATTATGTTATTTGCATATTAACTTTTTGTATGGTATTGGCTATTGTACTCGTATAGGAAATCTGTAATTAGTTTCTATTCGTATATGGTTTATTCAATTAATCAAGAAAGAAACAAAAAAATAAAAAAGTTTTTAGGCAAAGTGTTACTTGTCTGTGCCTTCTTTTGCTCATAATTCTAGTTCTTTAAGACCTGCCATAGTGACCATCATCACGAGTGGCCAAATGATTAATACTGTAGTAATGACCACCATATAGAGGGGTCATCCGATGTGGACCACCATCACGAGTGGCACAACGATAGATACCGAGTAATGAGACCAGAAAAAACATTAAATACTGGCAATATGATCAGATAAGAAAGAAAAGACAAATTTACTATGATCAACTAATAACAAAAATCAATGTCATTACACATCCACTTGATTGATTTCGACCGCAACATAGTAGTGACACAAAAAGAGGCTCAATCATCTTAGACAACCACAAACTCAGCACCGATGGGAAGATGATCGCTAGGATGAGAATAATTAGGTAATCCGCCTTTTATACTAACCGAATCTGCGTCTGGGAGCTCAAGGTACCCAATTGGCTTGATTCCCTCAGAGGGGGAGAATAGTATATAGTCGATCGTAGCAGTGAATTGAGGGGTATAGTTTGTGAACTTTGGTTCACCCCTTGTGTATTCATAAACACTACACAAAGGCATTGGTGAGCATTCTGCTGAATATTCTGCCACTAAACCACCTGAAACAAGGTATCAGTACACCTGAAACGTGAATAAAATTAACTCCCATTAGAACCATCAAGTGTCCACTAAAGCGTTTTTTAAATTAGTTTCAATTGACTCAATATTCAGTTTTCAATCAACTAATTCATGGTCGGAAAATGGCTATTTCTGATAGATGTTTTTGCATATACAATAGAAACTGCAGGTTTCATGAAACTTTAGTATAAACTTATGAAACAAAAAGGAAGATTTGCATATAATCCTAGTTTTATTGTAAAACCTAAAATTTTTCAAATGTGTAAAATTACCAAAATGCCCTTATAACATAAAACTTCAATAAACACTTAAATAAAACACCAAATAAATCCCAAACACTTGAAAATGAGTAACATATGATCATTATCATTTTTGTATGAACATTTTCAATATTTTGACTTTCACAAAAATATGTGACACGTTTAATTAATAATTATAAGCCCAAAATGAATTAAAATTTGTACATGACTTTATTAAAGGATAAACATTACATAATTATGGAAAATATTGAAATTTATGATTTGGTCTTTCCTTAACCCTTGAAGCTCGGCCAAATTCACACCAAATCA